>SDVV010005065.1:0-19550 GCA_016164225.1 Gammarus roeselii | reverse complement strand
CCAGCCCATCAATCTCCTTGGTCCACCTCCTCTGCACAGACTCCAACAGTCTCAGATCCCCCAAATATCCCACATTCCACACACATGAGCAGTAGTCCCAAGATGGGTCTAATATGAGTAATAAATAAAGAAACCATGAAAACAGAACTCCTATTGACAGTAGAGCGGAGCAGACTGGTTGCCAGAGTGGAAGCCTTTCTTACAACACTCCTCACGTGGAGATGGAACCGCAGCCTTGAGTCAACAAGCACTCCCAAGTCCCTGAAGGAATCGACAAGCTCAAGTACCACACCATTCAAATAATAAGCAGTTCTATCATCAATCTGCTCCAATTCAAGACGGCCCCTGTAAAAACGCATAAAAGCACTCTTGTCAATGTTCAACGAGAGATTCCATGACAACGACACAGACTGCACCAAATTCAGATCCCTCTGCAAGGAAGACACACCCAGGCGAACTGCTTGTGCATTGCGGAGGAAACTCAAATAAAGTTTGAAGTCGTCAGCAAAGGCCTTCCACTCACAAGCCACACCTGCTGCAACATGATTGACATATAGCAGGAACAAGAGCGGACCCAGCACAGAACCGTGGGGCACACCTCTTGTCACCTCTCGGAAGTTGCTGACAACTCCCCCCACAGAAACACACATTTGCCTTCCCATCAGAAAATTTCCAATCCAATCTAGCAGTCCATCCGGAATACCCACACATCTCAGTTTGTCCAACAAAACAGAGTGACTGACCATATCGAACGCTTTTGAGAAATCCAAAAAGACCACATCAACAACCATTCCTTCATCTATGCGATCAGCAACCTCGCCATAAGTAAGCAAAAGTTGGTCTTCAGTGCTCCTTCCAACCCTGAAACCAAATTGGCCCCCAGACTAAATGCCAGAATCTTCCAGAAAAGACACCAACTGGGACACAATAACCCGCTCCAACACCTTATAGCAAACAGAAGTGAGACTCACAGGTTGGTAATTGAGAGGGTTATATACTTCTTGAACCAGACTTGAATATAGGAACAACACGAGATTCCTTCCAGGCCTCCGGTAAAACTCCCAGGTCCAATGATTTTGAAAAAATCAGAGACAAGGGCAATGACAGCTGCCAAGAACATGACTTCAAAACACCAGGGTGAATGCCATCAGGTCCAGGGGCAGAAGATGAGTCCAAACCAGCCAGAACCTGGGAAACTAACAGTCTAGTCACACAAATCCCACTGAATTTTCCAGGAAAAAATTGTTGATTCTTTCTTAAATTTACTTTTTCTCTAACATTGGATGGGGTGAAGTTGCCCTGAGAGCAGAGGAATCAAGTTGAGCAAAAGTAATATCTCCATGTATCAGGTCATCAATTAAAGTATCAATATCTAGTGACCTACTTCCACACTTCTGGGGTATGTCTGTGTCAGTCTAGCTATAGCTGTATCATATGTTTAATTGAAAACAAAGATGGTGTATTTGTAATCACCAGCTAAATTTATTGATACATTATTTTCTGATCAAATTTTGCTAGCCAGCTTCTTTATGGTACCTAGCATTAAGTTAGAATTAATGCTAATACACTTTTCTCAACATCAGTTATGATGCCACTGAAACTATTTGCTAGCTCACCTGAATTGTTTACACCACCAGCTGTTAACAATTGATTAATTCAGTTAATTCCAGAGTTAGGAAGTTTTGTGTCATACTAGAAAGTGACTATCAGTCATTTTTACCAAACCTATCCTGCAACAGTTTAAATAATTTATAATTTATGTTGAGACAGATTTTTATGTGTCACACCTGAGACTATCTCATAAAATCAGTATACCTTGTACCTTGGTATAGCTTAACAAAGGCTGAAACACATCATAATGTTTGCTCATTTCTTTGCAGACGTTCTTCTTCGTATGGGCAGTGTGGGCATCTGTGGGTCTGATGTGTCATACCTAACTAAAGGCCGCATTGGGGATTTCATTGTGAAGGAGCCCATGGTCCTGGGGCATGAGGCTGCTGGCACTGTCATCAAGTGTGGCTCTAAAGTCACTAATCTAAAGCCAGGTAAATACAACTCTCAGGTCTGATCTGAGTATCATTGTTATTGTTTAGGTCAAGCAATCTGGGTATCTAACCAATTCATTTGGGAAGCTAGCTAGATTATTGCCAACAAGAAGCTGGCAACTTGTCCCAGTAGGATAAAACATAAAACTTGTATCTTTAGTTAGCTACAGTAGCAATTTTCTTTAGGACTGTTGGCTAACTAATGTAAATATTTGCACTTTGCATTGGAAAAGAAACCTAAAAAAAATCCATAAATATCATATAGCTAGCTATGCCATGCAGAGCAGATGTGATTAGTAGAGAAGAGTTAAGTTTCCTTCCATTTGCTTGCGGTCATTCCATGGATGTATTTAATGGGACTCCAGTTTACATATTTGGGACTATAGTAAGAAAATAATCAACACACATTGCAGCAATGAACCTTTTAACAACATTTTATATCATTGTTCATGTTAAGATTTCAGAATCAGGAACAATTTTTTCTTATAGTAGCTATGCCTTGAACGTAAATGTTTCTGGCCAACTGATTTGGGTTGCAGCTATTTATTGTGAAATCATGATTATTTTTATTAAAGAACAAAAACAATTACAATGGTGGAATTTGGGTGCTGAGGTTTATACATTTTGTTTTGCTACTTTGATGCAGGTAGTTTGTAGCTTTGAAAAATGAGTCAACACTAAGAAGAAAACATATGATGAACAAAAGAAAATGGAAACAATACAATTCCTGTATAAACCATATCTAGGATTCCAATGATTTATGGGTTTTGTTCTATGAGGATGTTGCATGAATTTGTTGATCTTCAAGGAAAAGTAAAAAATTGAATGAGCGAACAAATGAACACTGTCCTGGGTTTTATTTCAAAATTTTGAAATAATTTACGTATGTTTGACCTCCTACATTTCAGTTTAGCTGAACTAGATAGCTAACTATGAAGCTTCCTCTATTGTAATGGTCTGTTGAATTACAACTTCACAAACATTTGTTTTCAAACACTGAAAACAATTAGTTTGTTCATTGTTTGATACTGAAAAAAGGTCCCTAATGTTGGTATCCTATTTACGCACTGCTGGGTTGGGTGCACTTTCCTATTAGTTATGTGACAATCACAAACTCTGTTTGCTAGCTACCTTCAAACAATGCCAGAAGTATATTGCAAGGCTGTACAAAAAGTATTTTTAGTAGCTACATTTGAAATGCAATGCTGGCTTTCAAAATGAATATTGATACTTGCAAATCTGTGAAAAATGGTTTGGGACCCTGAATCCAAAAATTCATGTACTCCATCTGTTTTTTGAAGTGCTTGAACAAAAAATATCTTACCACACTTAGCTATGAAGTGTTCATGACCTGCAATACTTTTAAAAACTCTTTTGGAGTAACTACTTGCTACTATGCAAAATGTTTAATTCCACTTTGATTTTTTTAATATTAAAAAAAAAAATTAAATCACTTTGATGCTTTGCCTGCAGACATCAACAGTTCTGCATGGATATTTGCTGCATTTTATGGCTCAAATGAAAGAGCACAATATGCAAAGCTGCACACCTTGTTTTCACAATGCAATTTATGCTTTTTCCAAATTCAAGCTCTGAACCTAGCAATTTATTAGTTGTTGTTTTTCATGCTTCAGCCAATTGGACAAAGCCATAGCATTCAAAATGCTATGGCTTTGTCAATAATGTATGTATTTTGACAATTCGTTCTTCTAACTAAAAGATGACATTATTGGCTAAGCTCCTCAACTGCATTTTTGAAATATGTTTTTGTTGTTTCAAAATCTAGCTCCAAACTTAACCATTTTCTGATCACTTTTGACATGACTTCTCATTTCTTGCTCTTCACACCTTAACTGCATTGGAGCACAAATTCAAATGCTAAGGGTTTTGTCAATAATTGATGGGTTTTGAGACAAATCAAATGAAAAAGATTGTACACCAAGCTCTGTATCGTTTTTTTTTTCCAAATTAAGTTCTGCTCTTTTCAAACTCGAGCTCTGAAGTTAGCCCAAAATGTTGAGACTTAATGAACATAGAGCAGTAGCTACCATGGGCAGAGCTTGTCCACTGTTCTGAATTTGTGTTTGTTTCCCCAACTTCAATGTCTGGACTGAGGCTGTACACTTCTTGTGAAGATGATACTGCAAAGTGCTGAAAAGTTTTCTTTAATACCAAGGTGTGGTTTAGTTCTATGGGGAGAAATTCTGATTGATCAAGGAATGGATTGTGCTTGTGTGTTAGCTACAGCATTTTTTATAATACTGTTTTTTATGATGTTTGAAAAGTTCTTAGGTATTGCATTCCCAGTAGAAATGACATGAGAAGAAACCTGATAAGCCTGTGTATGGAGCAGGAGTTGGTGGTCGGGAACAGTTTGTTCAAGAAGCAAGATATCCACAAGTACACATGGTTAAGGATGGTCCGTGGTGCAGTGGTGGAGAGCACTGATGGATTTGGTGCTGATATCAAGGAGAGTGGTGGGGGAGGCTGCTGGATGTGTGGGTGTTGAGAGGGGAGAGTGGGGGTAGTGTCTGACCATCTGCTGGTGGAGGGTAGATTAAGAGTCGAGCAGAGGTGGAAGGGCAACAAAAGAGTGGAAGGAGGAAGAGAGGTAGTGAAAGTGAGTGAGCTGAATGCAAGAAGCAGAGTTGAGGAGTTCCAACAGTCATTGAGAAAAGAATATGACAGTGTGAGAGGACAGGACCTGAGAGATGTGGAGGAAAAATGGAAGACCTTAGAAGATGCGTTGCTGAGATTTGCAACGAATGAGTGCGGGTGTGCGCGCCGTTTGGGCGGGTGCAGAGGGGAAGGTTGCGAGTGGTGGAACGAGGAGGTTGAACTGGCGGTGGTACGGAAAAAAGAAGCGTTTGAGAAGTGGTTGCAGATGAAGTTGTTGGTGGCATATGAAGGCTACAAAGAGAGGAGAAACGAGGTGAAATGGGTGGTGAGGAGAGCTAAAAGGGACGCTGATGCCAGGTGGGGCAGACCGCTGTGCCAGAATTTTGAGAAGAAAAAGATATTGTGGAAAGAGGTGAAGAGGGTGAGGAAGGGAGAGACGGTAAAGGAGTAAGTGGTGAAAGATTATAATGTCCAGCCAGTTGTTGTTAGAAAGTGGTGATGTATGGAAGAAGTAGGCAGACTATTTTGATGAGTTGTTGAATGTCGAGGATGACAGAGAGGCTGACATTGTTGCTGTGGGTGGTGGTGCTTGGATGCCAGTTTTGGGGGAGACTCGTGGTGGACATTACCAGGGAAGAGGTGCAGGAGGCGGTGGAGGTGATGAAAGCAGGGAAAGCCCCTGGTTTATATGGCGTTGCGACCGAGTGCCTGAAAAAGTGTGGAGTAACGATTGTCGAATGGTTGATGAGGTTACTGAACTTGTGTTTAGTGGCAGGCGTGGTACCAATTAAGTGGCGCAGTGCCTGCATTGTATAGCTGTATAGCTAAGGGCAAATGAGATGAAAAAAAATTAGTGCTTCAACTCGAGAGGTATCAGTCTGTTAAGTGTGGTTGGTAAGTTGTTCGGGAGAGTGCTGATCGAAAGGATTCGAGACTGTACTGACTGCGCAATTGGAGAGGAACAGTGTGGTTTTGGGAGTGGTAAAGGGTGCCTGATCAGATTTTTTCCATGAGACAGGTCTATGAGAAGTAGAAGGACGTGGTCTGGGCTTTCATGGATTTGGAGAAGGCATACGACAGGATTGACAGGGAAGCGCTGTGGAGGGTATTGCGTTTGCACGGAGTGCCCGGACATTGGTTGAAAGCAGTGCTGAGTTTCTTTGTTGGCAGCCGAACATGTGTCAGATTGGGAACAAGGTGAGTGTTTGATTCTCAGTGCGTGACGTCTCCCTGGCTGTTCAATATCTAGCTATATGGATGGAGTGGTCAGGGAGGTGAACGCGAGTGTGCTGGGTTGTGGGTTGGAGCTGTTGGAAGCGAATGGGCGGAGCTGGCTGCTAAGACAGTTTTTATATGCTGATGATACGGCTCTGGTTGCGGATTCAGAGGAGAAGCTATGTAGGCTAGTGTCTGAGTTTGGTAGAGTGTGTGAGAGGAGGAAGCTTCAAGTGAATGTGGGTAAAAGTATAGTAATGAGATGATCGAAGACTGTTGATGTGACCAGAATTAGTATCCTCCTAAACGGAGAGTTGTTGGAAGAAGTTCAGTGTTTTAAGTATCTGGGCTCCCATGTAGAGAATAATGAATTAGTGGAAACTGAGGTGACGTCGCGAGTGAAGGAGGAGTGTGAAGTGTTGGGTGCACTAAAGAGCGTAATGAGCTGCAGGACGTTGGGGATGGAAGCAAAGAGAGAGCTGTATGAGGGTGTCGTTGTGCCAACTGTGCTGTACGGAGTTGAGGCTTGGGGGGTGAGAGCAGAGGAGAGAAGAAGGTTGAATCTTTTCGAGATGAAATGTTTGAGGACCATGGCTGGAGTGTTGGTGAGACAGGTTCACTAACGACGTGGTTCGCATCAGAACGGGGATGGTGAAGTTGATTCGCTTGTTCTGAGATGGTTCGGGCACATGGTGGGGATGAATGAAGGGAGATTGGTGAAAAAGGTGTTGAAGTCAGAGGCGAAGGGCGTAGGCCTAGACGGAGACCGAAGTTTGGGTGAATGGATGGTGTGAAGCAGGCGTTAGGAAGGAGAGACGTGAGTGTGGAGGTAGCGAGAGAGCGTGCACTGGAGATGCGTGAGTGGAGAATGATTGTGAACGGATTAATTTTGACGCTGCCCTGATGTGCTTTCCCGCCTTAGGCATACCGTTGAGAGACGGGATGGTCGTAGGCGGGGGGGGGTCATCGTGACGCGGCAGGGGTAAACCAGTCTCGCTTTCGGGCCCTGCTGCCGACACTGACCTCGAACCGCGCTCATGACCTGGAGGGTGTGTTGCGGGATCCCCGACCGGACCCTTCGGCCACACCCCTTGCTGGGGGATTTCGGCCTTGTGTCTGTATATGTATCTGTAAAAGTTCAGTGAATCTAGGAATAGAGTAAGAATATATGTATCCCCCCCTACAGTTTTAAATGTATCACGCCGTGCAATACATAATTTGATAGTGTTTGTCGAGTTGTTAGCTACTCCATTTAGCTAAATGAAGAATAGTTGGCTTGCTATGATTTTTTTTTAGCATTGAATAAACGTGTTCCTCTAAATCGCATGTCCTATAGTTTTATGGCGTCGCACATACCACCCCAAAAGATTTCTATTGAAAGTATAATCAGCTACCCGTAGGAGTCGCTCTGTTTGTGTCCGCGCAAAACTTGCTGACGCTGCTACCCACCGACACGAGCGTTCTATAGTTTACACGTCATACTATATTTATTTTCAACAATTTTTGTCTGCTGAGGCGTCCGATATCTGATTACTTGTAAAGCAAAGTTCATTCGAGATGCTTTCCTGAAAATTGTAGTTTGCTGGGACAATGACCTAAATTAAAAAATTCAATTGCTTTATTTTGCACATCCAAATTTTATACGCGAGTTTCGTGGCATCAAATTCTAGATGGTACCCACACCGAATTTTCTGTTCTGTATTATATCTACAATAAAATACTTTTGTTGACGTTTGGCTAGTGTGTGTGTGTGTGATATGCGTCTCTATGCTATCTGTCCTTGAGAGCCTCCTATCAGACCCTGTTCTCAGATACCGGTTCCCTGTTGGCCTTGGTCAGCCAGCGCTGTTGTTGCTTGTGGTTAAGCAGCATCTATCAATCGCCAGCATGCGTTATGGCTACAAAGACCGCTGATTGCTGTGTTCAAGATACAGGCGCGGTCATATGCGGCGGCCGTCATGAGATGGCCGAGCATTCAAGATAGTAGCTACCATTATTAGTCACCTCATTATTTAGCATGTTGCGGTATTATAAATCACACATTCATAGATAACTATTATTGTTGCTCATCAATTCCTGTTCACCGTTTTCGCTATGCTGATAATGACAAAACTTGGATGCAGATCTGAAACCTTTGGATTCCTTACCTTTTTAGGGCTAATAGGGGCTTTTTTGTTGCCTGCTTACTTCAGTCTGTATGAATGTTTGTCTGTCCTGTCTCCATGCCAACATTCCAAGTGTATAAATTCAGTCATCTATGCATGAGTTTGGATGTTATATCACTCCAATTGAAGGAAACTTGATATGTTTAGCTCCATCTCAGATTAATCATGTCTCCCAGCTCTAGCAGGTGAACACATTGTTTTACAGTGCGTTCTTTTCAGCCGCTACGATGTGTATCATATATAATTGGGAAGTGTTTTGGACCCGATTTAAAATAGTGCGTCTAGCTATCGGTCTGTCCGCGCGTTGAAGCGATCGGACAATTAATCAGAACTCCTACAGTGGGGAAGTTTTCCTGACATGCAATTTATCATTTGAAAGCTCATGCAGAGGAGCTACAATGCAATGTTTTTTTTCCAAAACGCGATTTGGAATTTATTAGAAAAAAATATATTATAATTTTTTTTTTACCTTATTCAAAATGTCAAGACATTGTTGATTATGCCTGGATTCAGACTTTTTTAGGAATCAAATGACTGACAATCACCTTACATGGAGTTCCATTTAGTTCAGTTTTTCATATTTTTTTCAAAATCAACCGCTGTATTCTGCAATTCTTTGGGTGTTGCTCTCCTGTCATAGCTATACAAAACTGTTTTCAAGATGCTAAAGCTTCTACAATGCTTTGTGCATTTCAACTATTAGCTAATGGCCAAAATTGAAGTCTAACATCCGTTGAGCTCAGAGATAGTTCTTTTAGAATTTTTTGTTTGGTTTTCCAAAATCAATATCTGAATTTGGCTGGTGCTGCTTGTCATGCTCATACAAAAGGGTGTTCTCTGAATGCTTAGGCTTGGACTAAACTTGATGTTGCTACTTCAACGCACAATGACATTGATTGAAGATCAGCGTCATACGATGAGTCCACGTTCGCTTGTTCAGAAATTTGTCAATTTTTTTAAAAAGGCGCTCTGAACGTAGCAATTTCTGGCATTTCTTATCATGCTGTTTTGAGAGCGCATTCAAAATGGTAAGGCTCTGCCTATAATGCATGAATGTTGACAATTGATGGCTTAGACTGAAGAATGGTCCCAACCTTTTTTTTTTTTAATTTAGATCAAAACTGAGCAATTTTTGGGGGACTTAGAGCCATTTTTCAGGACTTTCCTTGCACGCCTCAGTTGAAAACTGTATTTCAAGCACAAAAACTCTCTCAATATTGGATGAATTGTGACCCTTTATGGATCAGATAATTGAATGGAATCATAGGCTGCTCATTGGCTCTTTGAGAATTTGAATTTGTTTTTCCAAACTTGCAGTATGAATTCGGCTATTTTACCTAAATGTCTAGCTACCAAAAACAGTTTTCAAAATGCAGTGGATTCAATTAGTTATAGCTAAGGAATAGATTGGATGCTCAGTGAGACAAATTATAGAACAAGACCATAGGCAGCTCATCAACTTTTTTCTTCTCAATTTAGAACTTTGAACTTGTTCATTTTTTGGCTCACATTAAACACTTTTTTTGGTTCTTAGCTATATTTCAGATCAACATGGCTTGTAAGTGCAAGCTAAATTTCAGGTCAACACAACTTGCTGACCACACGTTGTGTAGCTCAAACGTCAACATATTTTCATTTTCAATGGTTTACAGACGATGTTGCAGTTATTGTCTAGCATAATATTTGTTTTTGTTAAGTCATAATTGAGCTCTAAACTTATATACTTGTTTTTCAGCTTGCTTTCCATACATTTTTTATGGATGTGATACTTGCAAATACAAACTTTCCCCTAATAATGTATTGGTTTTCACTCTCTTTGGCCCACATTAAATTAACAGCACAACATGTCAAGCTTTTTTGGGTCTGTGCTTGGCAATGTTTTAACTAGGTCTTGCTCAGTGTGTCTCAGCTGTATGAGAGTAGTAGTCATTTCAATAAGCTAAGGTTTGTTCAGTAATGCATAGATTTTGAGGTTACAGGGCTCAAATTAAAAAGCTGTACTTGCTGTATGGAGAGCTCCACGTTCTTTTATCAATATTTTGCTTTCTCTCCAAAGTTGATATATTGGTGTTTTTTGCTTGCCTACTATGCAGTTTAATGAGTTGATAGCTTCTTCAGAACGCTTAAGCTTAGATTTTGATATTTTATGACTGAAATTAATGAACAGCATCATGCATGGTTCTTCATGATGCATTTTCTGACCTGTTAGAAATCATGTTCTGCAGGTGGCTATACTAAACACAAAATTTTCTTGAACTTTCATGGAATTGGTCAAGTGGCTACTACAGCCAGGGACAGGTCTCTGCCAAGAGCTTGTGATTGTGTTTGTGTATTCTGTTTTGACCTTTAATTTGATTTAGCTAATTAATTTTTTGACCTTGCAATATAGTTCTGAGATCTTTTGTAATCTTTTGAATGGATAGGCAATACATATTTTGTTGAAAAATGAATCAATTTTTATTGTAGTTACCTACCTGGCTGTTGCAGCTAAGAACTTTGTCTTTATAAATCTTTATTGTGTGCTTAGGATAGTCTAGCAACATATTTTTGCCCTTTCAACAGTTGAGGATAACAGCATCTGTGAAAACAGTTATGAAAGATTTAACAATATTGTAGTCCTGTATACAAGTGGTACAGGACCACAATAGCATGAACTACAGGAGTCACTGACAAGTTGTATAACAATGTTGTGATAACATTTTATAGCAAAAATCCTTAAACATTATGCTGTTTGTCAAATTCTGGAAAATCTTCACACAGCAGATCAGTAAAGACTTGCTCTTAATGAGGGATATCTCATAAACCAAACTATCTATGCAGAAAAGTCATTCCACACACCACCACATCTCACACTGAAAGACTCACTCAAAAAACTACCATGCTCAACATCAGATGTTCCGAAATATTTCTCGTCCATCTTCAAAGAATGGATTCAAGCAGCCTGCAGTACCCATGAACCAGGACTCATAGCTGGTCATAAAGTGAGCAAATACTAGCTTCATACAAGAACAGCAAAATCTGAAGGGAGACCTATAATAGTGCATTTCAACAAACGGTTCGCTACTCCGCCAACCTTGTTAACTCTGAGACTTGTATCCTTGTTAACACCCAAATCTTCATGTGCAGTGACAAAGTTAAATGCTATAACTTGGAGGAAATACTCAGTAACTGAATCCAGAGCATCAAAATCCCTGTAGCTACCTAATCTCTCTAAACAAGCATTGTAACACACTTGTCTGAATTAATTTCAAGATTCTAGGACCTTGCAACAGAGTCAACTGTATCCCACCCACTGTCAAGTTACTGCACATCCTGAATGACTGGCTCAGTGTCCTTGATTAATTGCTTTTGTCACAAAAGGTTGTTTGGTAGTAATGTAGTGTCTGCTCATGGGCGGCTGCTGCTTAATTACTAATAGACCTAAATTATTGGTAGCTATTGCATGAAGGGTGCTTTAGTATTACTTTATTGCCTTGGTTACTTGACTTTGCCTCCAACATCTCTCATCTTGCAGGTCCTCCCTCTCAAACATCATCTTGATATGAGGGAGACATACCTCTTTAACAAGATTGTGAACCCAGCCCATCCCTGCCACAACCTCTACAACCTTTCCCCTTCTTGATCATCTGCAACAGATACTACACAGATACATGATGCGCTCTTTAGCGTAATACTTCACAACTAATCTCAGCGGTGTCAAAGTGCGCCTGATACGGTCGAGCGCATCATTACGTTGTGTCCAGTCATTACACCCGGCATGTTCACTCAATAACACGTCGGCACGTGAATGTAGGAGCCCCCGCGAGGCGCTATCAATTTTCTTGAAGGTGTAGGTAGAGGAGCTAGTGCTATGCCACATCAACCACCTCTGATTTTCTTCTCCAAAAGAGTTTTTATTAGGAAGGAGCAGTCATGGATTATTATCCTGCCTTCCTGAATCAATAAAATGAAGTTAGGCAACAAGTTCAGGGGTAGCAGTTGAAGAAAATGTGAAACTTTATATTGATTACTGGGTATAATATTGCACTTGTGCACTTCTAATCCAACTATCTATTAAAAGCTAAGCTGTTTTTCTGATTTTACCAGCATGATATTATGTAGCTAGGTGTTGCAGCCGAATTGCCAAATGACTGCTAGGACTGAAGTGCCCTACAAATATCAGATGTCATTGCTGGTGATCAGAACCCAGGTAGCTATCCTAAGACAGCTTTGCGCAGAGGCAGTATTGTAACCAATGACGGACAACTAACTGAGTTTGAAATTGACATCGCATACTGTTCTTTGCGTCTAAGCTCCAAAGTTTACAAGTTTCCAGGGTATAGAAACTTTTTTTTTGCTATATCAAAATAAGAGCCGGTCACCGCTCTGATTGGAGAAATCGACTATCATCTCTTTAGAGCAAAAGCAATAAGGCACCTCAGAAGGCCAGGCTCACTGGCCTTCCCATGGTGTCCTCGTTATCCACCAATATTCATTTATTCCTTTATGTAAATACGTTTTGAGTTAGGAGATCCCTCCACAGTCCCCCCTTTCAGTTTGTAGCTACATCCCCCCTCTTGGTGCGCAAAGAGGTGAGCCCCCCACTGACACCGGGGCTTGGGAATTTAGAATCAAAACCAATTGAAATTAAAAGAAGCAACAAGAAAAAATACAAAAAAAGAAACTCAAATGGAAAAAAAAAAAAATTAAGGCTAGTTCTAAGAGCAATTAAGTTAGTGTATATATTCGTATGTACAACAGAAATAAATGTAAAGAAGGCCCAACTTCATTACCCAGAATCCCGGGTAGAAGCCGGGGATCAAACAATGGGCAAGACCATGCCCTATCGGAGAGGGGCTGACAACCTCTCCAGAGCGTCGCACTCGAACAAGTCTGCAAGAACTAAAGACGAGCCCCTCAGAAGTTCCTCATCGACAGGAGACCTGATTCAGGTCGTAATCGACGACACGGATGAACGCGTCTCGAGGCTGAACGCGAATATAACCGGGATGCAGAATACCCTGGGCAAGATATGCAAAATGATGGGCCTTCCCGAGCTGGAGACTGAGGACTGCTCGGCGCCCTCCAGTGAAGTCGGCGAGCGTCTCACTAAACTCGAAAACCTTTGTGCAACTATGAATACCCGACTGGAAGAGCTGATGAAGAGGATAGAGGCCAGGGAACACGTAACGTGTTCGTGTGCTTCTGCCTCTGCCCTTTCCGATAACATCGCTCTCCTCCCAGCTGAAACTCGTAACGCCCGAACACCAAAAAACACAAAGTGAAGACAATACACACGATTGGATGACAACCTATTCAACAACTGCCCTAAATTCCCCCAACACTTGAAAATGACATTCAATATCAATGACAGACCGGATATTTGCCCGTATAAACTACGAGAAGAACTGGGCTCCATGACTGGCTGTCCAATTCTCAACATCACCGCCAGCGGTGACTATAGCTTCACCATTAAAGTAGGCACAAAACTTCGGAGTGACACTATACTCTCCAGAAACAGAATATGCGAAAAACCTTGCCAAATCATACCACACCCAACTATTTCCACGAGTTCAGGCCTAATTTACATAGAGAGTTTCCCAAGTGATGATGCCAACGAATTCATCCCCGGACTCTGCCAATACGAGGAATGTATAGTTGGAGCGAAAATCGCACCAAAAATCAAACCAAGAAGAAACACCACCACGGCACTTTTGCTTATATCCAATTTCCCCACCCCACCAAACTACATAGTCATACCTTTCTTTGACGCCAAAACCAAGGTTACACCCTCCAAAAGACTTCCGATGCGATGCTCTAAATGCCAGAAGTACGGACACAAGAGCAGAGATTGACACGGTAAGCAAAGATGCTCACACTGCTCCCAAGACAACCACGATAAGCGAGACGATCCTTTGTACCCATCCGAAGAAACTCACTGCTTTTACTGCAAAGTAAACGGCCACCCTACGGGACACGAAGACTGCCCCCAGGACAAGACTGAGAGAGATCCTGCAATACCAAACTGAGCAAAAAGTCGGGCGACGAGAGGCTGTGGCCGCGATTCGCTCCCCCCAGGCTGATCCTCCTACCCAGGAGAGAAGATCAGCATCATTCCATAACCACTTCCTCATAACGCTTGTAGATAGCGGTGCAAACAAAGTTGCTCCCGCAATGAACCCATTCGCCATGATGAACTCGCTCTCCAAACAACTGGGAGACAGACCGATAAACATAAACCGACAGGGAAAGAAGTATATGGCCCACATCGTGAATGTCGAACAAAGTAACGTTATACAAAGGATTAACAAAATAGACAAACACAAGGTTACTGTCGAAATTCATCCGTTCTTCAATGCTACAAAACGAATTATATACACTTCCAACTACACTCCCAAAACAGACTTATGGGCTTTTGAAGCGGGTTTAGCAAGGGATTATGGAATCACCAACGTTTCCCTAGCAAAATGGATCTAACCACGAAACATCCACACCACCGCGTACCAAATCACTTTTCCAGGACGTGACACCCCGGAATTTATAGAAATAACGGGCGAACGGGGAAAAACAAAAACTTACCCAGTGGCGACATGGCCTGCCATGTGCATAAAATGCCTGAAATACGGCCACGTCATCAAATACGGCAAGCCATACATACCCCAACGCTGTAAGAGGTGCGCCCGCGGCCATGACCGAGAGGACTGCACAGCCCGCCAACCTAACTGCTACCACTGCTCATGCCTCCATGAGGCAGGTGACCGCGACTGCCCAAAGCAGATGGACCAAAAAGCAATGACAATCATACAAAATGACCGCAGAGTCACACGAAAACAAGCTATCCAAATCTTTTATGATGACGAAAACCCAAACTGCCGTAATTCAAATTACGCCAAAGCAGTTAAATCAACAACTAAGTTTACCCCATCTGACAATATTCGCGTACAGTCAACACAAACTACCAACAGCCCAGCGACCGCCCTCGTAATAGAGGCGGGCGCCCCAAGCAACGAATCCACCAGTGCCCAGAAAAGCACTGCGATGGATGCTGCCTCGGTCGACTACGAGGAGAGGTCCAAGAACCCGCAAAGCAAAAGGCCAAGATACGATGATTCCGACGACGACGACCGGGAAGCAAAAAGCTTAGTATCACCACACAAACCACAGCTCGCCTCGATCAGAGCGTTGAACGACTTCTGACCGTCCTAACTGCAACCGCACTCAGCGAAAACCAAAGCGAGGTATTCAACCCTCAGCTAACATGCCCAACACCAGAACATCTCACAAGTGAGAATGACCATCGCCAGCGCGAGGACGCCTTGAAAATTTTCAACGAAGAACTGATACCCCAAAACACTGGTCTACCATGCATTGCACACTACTCAAATATCCCAACAACTACTACTCAGCCCATCATAATGTTTAAAAAAAACTCCTTAGAAGAGAAACGCACTCGCTCAAGAAGCAAACACAGAGATCGCACTCCCTCGTCCTCTTCCTCCTACAAGAGCACTCACAGCCGAGAACGCAGTGAGTCTAGGAGATCATGTTCTACAGAAAGCGGTCGCTCATGCAAACGCTCTCGATCTAAGACACCTGCGCCTCATAGACAAGAACACCACGAAAGTTCCTACAAACCACGCAACCGCTCCAGACTACCAAAATCTGAGCGTGAAACAAATCCGAAATAAACGAAGACACAATACTTCAGTGGGATTGCCAGGGACTTAGAAGCAAGAAAGTTGAATTATTATCGCTAATCTCCACCCATAAACCTTTGGTGGTAGGCCTCCAGGAGATCAAACTCTGCGACACAGCCACCTTCTCTATCCCTCAATATGTCATATACCGTCGCGAAGGTCACAATGTGACTGCACACGGCGGAGTGGCAGTGGTATCTACAGTGGTATCTATCTACTCGTCACATAACCACCTCACGGAGGCACTAATGACCGATCTGCTTAACCAACTGCATCATCCCGTACTCCTCCTTGGAGACTCCAACAGCTACCACGAAGAGTGGGGATGCGTGAGAACAGAACCCAGAGGAATGATAATGGCCTACACCATAGACACTCACAACCTGGACCTTCTTAACGACGGACAACCCACACGGATCACCCTCGAAAGTGAAACCGTCATCGATTTATCAATCTGTTCCTCTACTTTAGCTTCCCAACTCGTTAGGGGAGTCCTGCCTTCAACACATGAGTTATCACAACCCAGTGATCATATCGCTCCTTACTAACAGACCAAACAATCCTAACGCACAAGAACTTCGATTCAACTACCGGAAAGCCAGCTGGGAGGAATACTCGACACATGTCGCATGTGACGATGTGGAGGGCCTTCTCGAAGACATTTCAGAGCACGACCTCATCATACATCTATACGAAAAATTCCAAAGTGCAGCTACTGCATGCATTCCCCAATATGTACCCTCAACCTTTTTCCCAAAACCTTGGTGGTGCCCGGAGGTACAAGAAGCAATGGATCGGCGTGACAGGATGTGCGAGGCCTTCCGCCGCGCACGTTCCCCCAGGAACCGAGTAGCCTGGAGAAGGGGAACTGCCGTGTTCCGCAAACTTAGCGTGGAGAAGAAGCGAGAAAGCTGGATCCAATTAGTTAAGACAATCAATCGAAACACCCCTCTTTCCCAAGTGTGAGGAAAAATCAGACGTATCCAAAGTCACCCCGAGCGACCTATCCACATACTGTCGGACGGAGACACTCTATCCTTCGCACGCGGACTCCGCGGACAAACTAGCTCGGACTTCCAGCCAAATATCACAATCAACAAATTATACGGCTTCTTTCCAACAGGAAAAGATCCTAAGAGAAAGTGAGCATATTGACTTCATTTCCACAAATGAAGAATTCTACACCAAACCTTTCTCCATCCATGAACTACAATATGCAATTGACCACACTCGTGAAACCTCACCCGGGTCGGACCGAGTGCACATCAACATGATCAAACACCTTCCTGACAACGCTCTCCAGCACCTACTAAATGTGTTCAATACGCTGTATTCAAATTCATTCTTTCCCAACCAATGGCGGGAATCCGTAATTATCTTGATACCCAACCCCGGAAAATGTCACAGCGACCCACATAACTATCGTCCCATTGCCCTAACTAGCGTCCTATGTAAGACTATGGAAAGGCTGATAAACTCACGCCTGGTCGACTACCTTGAAATGAATGCAGGCCTTAACAACATCCAGTGCGGTGGCTGTAAACGCCACGTCAGACCACCTCATACGATTAGAATCCGACATTAGACAGGCCTTCGTCCGAAGAGAATATGTGGTTTCCATATTTTTCAACGTTAAAAAAACATACGACGCTACGTGGAAATACGGGATCATGAAGGATCTCCACCGTAAAGGTTTGAGAGGTCGGCTACCACTTTTCATCCACCAATTTCTACAAAATTGCACCTTCAGGGTCAAGGTTGGCGACACTCAGTCTCCGTCAAATCCGTAAGAAATGGGCGTCCCCCAGGGAAGCGTCCTCAGTGTCACTCTTTTCATCCTCAAAATCGATCAGTTAGCCCACATTCTTCCCCGAGACGGAAGACTGCTCTCATCACTATACGTGGACGACCTACAAATAAGCTACAGACACCCCAGCCTCATAACAATTCAACATGAACTCCAGAAGTGTCTAAACCTAGTCGGGAACTGGGCTTCCCTAAACGGATTCCGATTCTCGCAATCTAAAACTAGAAGCATGCACTTTACCCTTGTGCCCGGTTCACACCTGTAACCAGCCCTAACGCTGCACAACACAACTTTAGCATACGAAGAAACTATCAAATTCCTGGGTCTAATGTGGGACCCCAAACACACGTGGCGACCCCACATCACAGCCTTGGCGACTCGCTGCAAAAGGTCGACACGACTTATCCAATCGGACACATCCCTGAAGTTTGGTGCCGACATGGACACCAGAATGACGCTGTTCAGAGCAATGATACGATCGCACATGGACTACAGAGCCGTTGTCTACGGATCTGCAGCCAAAACTACTCTCGACCATCGCAAACATTGCTCTGCGTATCACAACCGGCGCGTTCCGCTCCACCCCAATCGAATCACTTAACGTGCTCGCTAACAAACTTCCACTTCCGCTACGGCGAGACAAACATTCACTACAAAACTATTTTAAGACTAAAAGTGCAATCAACAACCCAGCAATCAGCCACATCACCAACATATCCAAAAGCGCCATTTTGCGTCTATAAAAATATATGCCCACCGTTTTCCCTACGTGTTGACAACCTGCTGACCTCGCTCAACATCAAGCGTAAAGCTATTAAGCCTTCATTTTCCTACCGAACCGTTCAAATTAACACACCAACATGAATGATCAACCCACCACCAGTCAACCAAGACCTGAAAATGTACCCTAAAGCAACCACTCCTTAAAACGCCTACCGGCAGGAATTCCTAAGACTGCCCGAGGAAAAATATTTAGAGCACCGCCACATAAACACTGGACGGCTCCAAAACCGCAGACGGAGTGAGAGCCCCGCTGTGTGCGGGGACACCCCACTCTCGGCCACCCTCCCACATGAGGCCACCGTGTTCTCTGCGTGGCTTCGCGCACTCGAGCTAGCCATCTCTATTGCAAAAACACATCACTTCCCCAAATACGTCGTATTCTCAGACAGTCTGAGTGTTCCACCCAGCTTAAAACACTGCACTACGAACATCCAGTTCTACGTAAAATGCAGCTCGATCTCTTTGTGATGACCGAGACGGGTCAGGCAGTGTAATTCTGCTGGATCCCTGAGCACGCGAGAATAATAATAATAACAATAATAATAAAATCTTTATTGACAACCATTATGGGCATAGTTTTACAATTGAGACATCTTATTTTAGGGTTACAGTGTGAACAAAGTTATAAAATTACCGCACACAACTAAGAACAAGTTACGGCATACAACTCTATCCTGCCTATGCGTATAGTAATTCTCTCCATCGCCTTAACAATGACGAGGCAGCGAGCGCATCACCAGAGCAGATTGCAACGAGGATTTTATTTGGGGAGTTCATAACTCGAGTCATAAGGCTGTGTGCTGCTTTACGGAACAGCACCTTGATGTGATCTGATTGATTTTCAGCAAAAACCCTGCTTGCTGACGTCGAGCGAGGGACCTGCATCAGCCGTCTAAATGTGTCATTGTAACTCACTGTCAATTTCCTCACGCTATATTGAAAGTATTTTCTCCACATTGCATTACAATAAATCGGGTAACAATATGATTTGAAGAGCTGGATTTCAGCTTCCCTTGGTGCAAACGAGAATTTTCGTATAAGCATGTTACCAACTGCATTTTGCCGCCTTGTTTGCAACATCCTTGTCATCTGTGCAATCTGCTGTGATGATGTGCCCTAGATATTGAAATTCATCCACATAATCCAGAGCAACACCGCCTAGTTTTATCTCAGTCGATAGGTAGTAACTAGGACCCTTCGGTCTAACTAGCATACATACAGTTTCTGCAGTGTTATATAC
>SDVV010005064.1:0-19553 GCA_016164225.1 Gammarus roeselii | reverse complement strand
ATGGTCACGTACGAAGCGTGAAGTTAAAAACGCGCGGTGGGACAGTCAGTCGACCGGTAGTATTACTCTACCCACTAGAGGTACAGGCGAGAGAAGTTTTGGATGGTTCACCCGAGTTGCCGGAACCAAACCAGGCACCCCTGTCCGAGACGGATGATGGGCAAAAGGACGCAATTTGCCGGGTCAACCGTGACAAGGGAGACAGCTTAAACACATCAGCTGAACGTGAGTTAGGCGCTATGAGACCCAAAAGAGCAGCGGCTCTAGCAGCAAGAAAGCGAATTGTCTCTCAACTACAATAGATGACAATGCGCTTTTCTCTCTGGCGGGAGTGTGTGGAGAATATATCCCACATGCCTAGCACGGAGAAGAAGTTAATGTATATTTGCATATGTGTATGAGTATGTACTGATGTATGTATACATATATATGTGTATATGTATGTTTATGTATGTAGATAGTTTGTGGACCATCTTGCTTTCAGCGTGAGTGAGCGTTTCTTGTGCGTGAGATTGGGGAGGAATGCAGGGTCTACCGCCCTCCCTTCTCCCTCCCTTTCCTCAACTGCCTGAAGGGTTCCATTACTCGCTTTTTGTAAGATTAATTCCCTATCGTTTATAGAGCAATTTTTTAAAAACCAAGTAGCCCCTGTTGTGGGCGTAAGTTATCCTAAGGTATACATATGACTTTGAAATAGGTCATTTTAATTGTATGGTAATGGTAATTATGGTAATGTTGTAGTTAGATGTTGAGTGAGTAAACCCTGTGTGCGTTTGTCCGTTCGCATATGTGGCTAGAACCGTGCGTGTAAGATGTTTCCTGTCTTTGGGGAAAGAGGGCTGAAGCCTCAGTGTTCATGTAAATATGGCCGTGTTCGGGTGTGCTCGTGGGCGTTCCTACACAGGGATACAAACAATGACAACTGACTAGGTGAAAAAATAGGCTTACTGTAGCTGTAGAGAGTTTACTAACCCTGCTAGATAGTGACACAGTTGTAGCATATTAATAGATCAGTAGCACATAATGACCGATGACGGCGTATTCAAGAAAGGGAGCCCATATCCAAGTGGCCATGCATAAATGAAGGTAGAAAATTCCCGCCAAACCCAAGTAAGTTCCCATTGTAAATGTGATGTGTTGGCTACATGCCCGATTGCTTAAATTCGAAGATGTAATCCGGTGTCCAGCTTATCTAAAAGTGTATTATAATGAAATTAAGTGTGTATTAACTGTGGGAAAGGGAATAATTCCCACACTCCCGTTCCATGTCATCGCCGTCCTTCCTCCTGTTTTATTTTGTCGCTGCTCTTCTTCCAGCTCCATATCATCGCCGCTCTTCCTCTTGCTCCATGCCATTGCTGCACTTGACTCAAGCATGCTGGGGTGTCAGTATTTGTGCCGGCAAGTTCCTGACCTCATTTTTGGCTGAATCGTCTCACCAACAGCAGAAAAATGGTCCATTCAACAACTATTGCTCTCCCCAGGATCAGTCTCGCATGAAAGTCACGACAAACAAACAACATTGATTACAACCACAGAATAACATGATTCATGTTTCTAGTGGTTGTTGATCCTACGCTAGTACGTACGTATAATGTTCACAATTTTCTTAGACAATAATTATCGAAGAAAGCTCAATCGGAGTTTGCTCACCAACTGATCCTTTACTCGGTAACAGCGGATAATTTTAGAGTGAAAATGGTGATGTTAGAGTTAAAATCCCGGGCCAACATACTACAGTGTTGTAGGGCTACTGCTACACACTACACTGTTGTAGGCCTACTGCCACATAATACACTGGTGTAGGCCTACTACTACATACTATACTGTGGTTATCCTACTGCTACACACTGCACTGTTGTAGGCCTACTGCTACACACTACACTGTTGTAGGCCTACTGCTACACACTACACTGTTGTAGGCCTATTGGTACACATATCCTTCCAAACTTCCTAGCTCCGCTTCCGACGAGTGTCTTCTTTTCGTCAATATGAACAAAAATCTTCATCCAAGTAGCAAAATGTTCAAATGTTGATATCGGTTAAGTTCGTACCGGGTGGTTAAACATCCAGTATTGGTTCAGTTGGTACCGGTTGGTTCAAACATCCGATATCGGTTCAGTTGGAACCGGATGGTTCAAACATTTGATATCGGTTCAGTTGGTACCGGGTGGTTCAAATATCCGATATCGGTTCAGTTGGTACCGGGTGGTTCAAATATCCGATATCGGTTCAGTTGGTACCGGGTGGGTCAAACATCCTATATCGGCTCAGTTGGTACCGGGTGGTTCGAATATCCGTTATCGGTTCAGTTGGTCCCGGGTGGTTCAAACATCCGATATCGGTTCAGTTGGTACCGGGTGGTTCAAATATCCGATATCTGTTCAGTTGGTACCGGGTGGTTCAAACATCCGATATCGGTTCAGTTGGTACCGGGGTGTTCAAACATCCGATATCGGTTCAGTTGGAACCGGGGTGTTCAGACATCCGATATCGGTTCAGTTGGTACCGGGTGGTTCAAATATCCGATATCGGTTCAGTTGGTACCGGGTGGTTTAAACATCCGATATCGGTTCAGTTGGTACCGGGTGTTTCAAATATCCGATATCGGTTCCGTTGGTACCGGTGTTTCAAATATCCGATATCGGTTCAGTTGGTACCGGGTGTTTCAAATATCCGATATCGGTTCAGTTGGTACCGGGTGGTTCAAACATCTGCTATACAGACAAACCGAACTCAATTACATTCCGTGAAAGCCTCTCAAGCACTTCTTATTCACTATAATGTGGACGGGGGAAAGGGAACTTAGGGCAGTCAGCCCTTCAATGCTAGTTGCACAATTTCTCTGACTTAACAGCAAATGTTAAACAGGCGCCAATCATAAATTGTCCGTTGTAGAACCATATCTATAGAGAGATAGCCTGCAATGATTGTATCCATTCTCGGGTATTGTCCTCCTCATTTGCGGTTACGATAACTGAGAAAGTTCTTAATTGCTAAAGGGAAATTGATTTTTTTCGAGATTTATTTGAGGCACTGTTGATATGACGCTCCATTTGCTGATTCATTGATCGTTGGATCTATTAATTTGATATCTGTCATCACGAACGACACATTAAAATGATTGTGATCATTCGAAGTCATGTGTTTGGCAAGCGCCTTATGTAAATAGTTCAAATATAGAATGGCCTAAGCAAAAAAAAATGAAAACATCACCAAATCGATGACAATCGTGTTCTTATTAGACGTTAATTACAGCAGAAGCAAAGAAGGAAAGCTCAGAGAAAGCGATGATTTACTTCAATTAGAGGCAACGGCGGAGAGGAATTTTCATTAAAAATTATAAGGAAAATTTTTGTTAGTGAAGGAGCATAAAAAAACTCATTTAATTAGTGCAGGAGCATATCAAGATACTGCAATAACTAAATTTATTCCATATTTCTTCATGTTCCAGTATTACTGTTCATCCCTGCAGATTATCTGCCTCCATCTCTCAGTGACCTTCAAACGTCACGTCCAGCTGTTATAACACTCCTACGTTAAAAGGTGAAGCAAGGTTGTAAGGAAGACAAAAATGTTTTTATCATATTATTTTAAATAAGGTAGCAATAATAATTGAGCAGGGAACTTGACAAATCAATGATATTGGTTGGTGACACTACAATAAGAGCAGCTACAGGTTAAGGTAGATGATTGATATTGTGTAGCTGTTATGATATCTGAATAAGTCAACAATTGCACGAACGCGGAGGTAAATAATTGTAGGCGATTAGAATAGACAAAAATATGGTGCGTTGTGAATGAGAAGTTGACCCTACAGTGTCAAACTCTACACTGCCCGTCTCTCGAGAGGTGCCTGTTGTTTTCGCGACGAAGCGACAGGCGCTACCGTAAAACGTGTTGAAGGGAATTGTCCAATCAGGAAGTAGCTTTACCGTATGGCACCCTCGAAGGGGCGTAACCCCACATTTTTAATATCTGATTAGCCCACTAGAAAATCCTAGACTCCTCCTACATTTTGGTAGTACATACAGGGCTATGAAGTCCATAGAAAATAAATACATAGTCAGCTACTGCTGCTACCCCTATATCGATCACCATAACAGCTGATCTCCTTTCAACACGACAGGCACAACAAATGACCTCCCATTATAGACGAGTGACCAAGTCCGAGGGCACACATCTGTTTGCTGAAGGAAGCGAAAATTGGGGGAGGTGAGGCTTAATTCAGCCGTTCGCATCGTGAGAAACCCACACTTTGGCTACATATTATAAGCGTAAAAACGGAGTGTTATAACACAGCAAGTGTTCTGTCCTCCACCAGCTGACCGGCCAATCATGACCCATCACAACACTCCAGCTAGTTTCTTACCTTTGCAGCCCTCAAGGGTTCAGCATACCCGATCGTAAGGTGCATCGAGCCAAAAGAGGCCCCCACAGCCGTGCACGTGTGTGTTCCGTGTTACGTCCTCCACCTGCTAACCGGCACATCATGGTCCATCACGACACTTCAGTACGTGTTCCTTCCTCAACCAGCTGACCAGCACATCATAGCCCATCATGACACTTCAGTAAGTGTTCCTTTCTCAACAAGCTGACCAGCACATCATGGCCCGTCACGACACTCTAGCCGGTGTTCTGTCCTCCACCAGCTGACCAGCACATCATGGCCCATCGCGACAGTCCAGCTAGTGTTCCGTCCTCCACCAGCTGACCGGCACATCAAGGCCCATCACGACACTTCAGTGTGTGTTTCTTCCTCAACCAACTGAGCAGCAAATCATGGCCTTATGGAAAAGATAACTGCCTGCTTTACTTGTCGGGGAGACAATCCATTGCAAGCCTATGTGTGTACCCGATTTGCAAAAGAGGTCTGGTCGTCATTGGTTAGGCAGCCCTGAGATGGGGAGGGTAGAAGCCCCACTCCCTACACCTCCGGTCTGTTTCAGCCGCTGTGTCAGATTCCTTAATCTCGAATCATACTAGACGTGTAAATAAATATAAATGAAGTAATACATGTAAATGAAAATGAAGTAATGCAAATAAGTAACGTTGCAGGTAAATCTCTACGTATGTGATAATAAGGATTATTATAGTACAGTAGCTAAATACAATCTTCCGAGTGGAAACGTTAAACCGTGTTCGGAGCAATGTAAGCGAGTAGGCCTGCACCTAGCGGCCACTAGATGGCGTGATGCCGACAAGTGGGCTCCCCTGATCCGAGGGAGGCTCTTGGTGAATTGGCTTGTGCTCCAAGAGGACGTCGGTCGTTTTGCTCCGTCCATTGGATAATGTTTTACAAGTCATGGATAAGTCCATATATTTTAAGACCCTGAAGACTAGTATAGTTTTAGAAAGACGTAGAGATAGTTGTCGACTAACCCACTATGAGGATAGGGAGTAAAGGTAGTCTAGTTGTAGAATAAGAGCCTCTGATGACTTGGCAGCTGTGACTACAAGTGTTTTGGACCACCCAGATAGCCGTGCCCACATAACCATAAAATAAGGTAAATGTCTTAGAAAAAATGCAATTAAACGATTAATAGGTACAGTTTGATTCTGACAACATTCTATCGTTTCTTATTATGATCTAGTGTGTAAGTTGTGACAAGTTGAAAGAAATAAAATTCCTGTCTCAGAAGATGGTAAAGATCAAGATTTTAAAATAAACATAATGAAGTTGTTTCAGAACGGTCGGGTAAAAATAAAATGATAAGGCAAATACCCACCACACGTGGCGCCCAACGTGGCCCATCATGATATTCCAGTAAATGTTCCGTCCTCCACCAGCTGACATCTCGTGAAGCATCACGGGGTTTGTTGCGACAAACGCAAATGTAATCTTTCTAATTGATGTTTTCGATACTAAATGTGTGAGAGGGTTTGGCGGAGTGACGTGAGTGATAGGATCAATGATGACTATGTTCACATCCGAACGCAGACGGTGAGGAAATTGTTGGACGTGAGACGGGTAGTTTTAAGTTCATCTCACAGTTGGAATCCCCTCTCCCTCTGGGGGATTTCACACGCAGCTAAAGCGATTGATCTGCAGCTAAAATCATTACGACCATCGGTGACCGATAACTTCTTTCCAATCAAGATACCAACAATTTAAAACCGTTGACCATATGATGTGGTTAACAGTAATATTATAAACATCTTTAAAATCCCCCTCGACAAACACTGGAAGACTAATTTACTCCCTTACTAAGAAAATATGTCGTTAGGACTATTGCCGCCAAGGTGGCAACAACCTCTGTTGGAGCCTTCATCATCCGACAGTCCATGAACGACGGACACCTCATCTAGACTGGGCTAGTTGTACTGCCAATTTAATTTTGCAATACTCCTAGAATAGACTCTTCACCTGTCTCAGGCCTACGACTACTACTACTACTACTAAGTGTCAACATACGCCAGGCTATGTCCGAGTGAGCCTCTGTTACCTCTGGGGTGCCTAAGGGCAGCGTCCTGGGCCATATCCAACGACACGACGCTCTGTTATGCAGCATGGAGGAAGATAGACGGAGTCGAGAACCAACAAGATCTCGACGAACTCGCCCAATGGTTGGAAGAGGCCCAAATGCCCTCAATGCTGCAAAATGCACCGACACAATTACAGGAAGCGATTTTGCCACTGTTGACCAACAGAGACTTGGGAATCCTCATCTTGAAAGATTTGAAATGGGATGCTCAGATTGAAGAAAGTTACAAGATAGCAAACCGCAACTTTGGTTTGATCTCCCGTAACTACCTCTACGAAACGAAGGACATAATATTGACGTTGTACAAGTCCCTCGTCTGTCCCCGTCTCGAGCATGCAGTCCAGTTCTGGTCTCCACACGTGAGGGGAGACAGACAAACTGGAGCGCATCCAGCATCTTGCTACTAAGCTCATTCCGCTACTACGCCACCACAGCTACGAGGATAGGCTCGAAGAGTTTGACCTCATCACCCTCGAGCAACGAAGACTGAGGGGCCAGCTCATTGAAACCTTCAGATACCTGAAAGGATTCAACAGCGTGAGCCCTGTCGGTCTCTTCGATAGAGACCTCAACTTTCGTACCTGAAACAACGGGGCGAAACTTGCGGAAAAATGTTTCGCTACGATAGTAAAGCAACATTTTTTCCCAATCGCAATCTCGCGGATTTGTTGACCCTTAGTTCCTGCCTCGTGAGGGTAAGGCCAGGAGCACTTGCTCGTGTTGAAAGACTATTGCTGGTGCCTACTGCTACAAATGTCATGTAAAATTAATTTCGTTTATATCTCGATAAATTACATGAACGAAGCTCCTCCACAAATGTCACAGACAAAACTCTGATCTTGGTTAGGTTATTTTAGGATTTTTGTTTGTTCCACATTACTTAAGTGAGACGGAATCGTTCTGACTATTATTGCCGAGCGTACATCAATATGATAGCGTGCCAAATGTCTGCAAATGATTCCGGCACCAATCAACGCGAACATTGCAAACAAAATATCTCATTGCGAAAACATTGCTACAAAATCTTTCATTCCAACACTGATTAGCGGAGATACTGTTACCAATTGATTTATTCCGTCACCAATTAGAGCAAGCATTGCTAACAAGGCCTGCTCTTCCGTCGCCAAATAGCGAAAACATTTCTAACAGACTCATTTACTCCCTCACCAATAAGCGAAAACATTGCTAACAAAATCTTCTATTTTATCGACAATTAGTGTAAACATTGCTAACAAAATGAAGGGCTCGGAAGCAAAGTCGCATAACCTCGAGGATTTAGCGATTCTGAGCAATTTTGAGGGAAAACCAGACAACCCCTTGTGGAAGGTGCTACCGCCACCCGAAACCCATGATCGTTGACGAGGTAAACTCGCATAAGCGAGTTCGTATGTATGGACGTATGTATAGACATACAGCCACGTAATTAGCTCAATTATCAAATACGGTCCTCTCCTTGATTCTTCTCAGATTACGCAACGATGCCACTTATTAATCAATAGTTCAATACCTACCAGGACAACCAATATAACCAGTCACCGGGCTTCCCAATACTCACCAAGACATCTTTGTCTTCTGGTTCCGAACAGTCCCTCGGTCACCAAATCAAGTCTCCTGGTCTCGTATAGCTCGACTCTAATATTCTCATGGTCACCTGGTCTCCGATACTCACCAAGTCACCTGGTCTCCAATACTCTATCAAACAACTGGGTTCCAATTCTCGCCTTGTCACCTAGTCTCCAATGCTCTCCTAGTTATATGGTAACCAATACTCTGCCAGTCACCTGGTCCCCAATACTCACCTGGTCAACCAGCTGACGGTGAGTACAGGTGGCTTGTTCTGACTCTTGCTCACCATCGCAGTGATGGGGAGTGGTTGGTAGTAGTTGTTGAAAGGGCGCCCGCTGGCAACAGCCTGTAGACTGACGGCTGATGGTCCTGACGACACCTGACAGTGTGAGAGAAGGGCCAGCACAGCTAGAATTTGTTGCAGCTCGTTGCCTGGTGCAATCATCTCAAGATGCAAGTCATGTGAAAAGGAAATAGTGTAAGACCAAAGTACATGATCATTTCTTAAATGAGATCATGCAATGGGCAAATAAAAATGAGACATTGTTGATTTATAATTAATTCTTGCCCTGTATCTGACAGAACACTGCCATGTGTTTAATCACCAGTCAGCATTGCGGGCTATTATAATGTAGAATTCATTAAATGTATGTTTAGCTGGATGTTAAATGTACGTTGGTTTAGAATGACCTGTCAACAGTTTAGAGAAAGTCTGGGATGTGATGTTACGCCTCTTTCTGGCTTTGCTATGCATGCAGTCACTTTTGGCAGTGCTGCAATGCTGGCCATGCTGTTAATGCTGTCGATACTGTAAAAGGCTGGCAATACTGTAAAAGGCTGTAAATACTGTTAAAGCTGTAAATGCAGCCAATGCTGTGAATGCTGTCAATGCGGTCGATGCTGTCAATGCGGTCAATATTGTCAATGCGGCGATGTTGGTAATGCCGTCATTGCTGTTAATGCTGGCAACGCTGTCATTATTGTCCGTGCTGGCAATGCTGGCAATGCTGACTATGCTGGCAATGCTGGCTATGCTACCAATGCTGGCAATGCTGACTATGCTGACAATGCTGGCAATGCTGGCAATGCTGGCAATGCTGACTATGTCGGCAATGTAGGCAATGTCGGCAATGTTGCCAATGCTGGCAATACTGGCAATGCTGGCAATGCTGGCAATGCAGTCAATACTGTATGAGATGTAAGGCTGTTTAACATAATTTCAACGTTTACTAGGAACCTTTGAAAAGCAACTGTAAGCTTTCCTCCGTGAGGCCCACAGGCTCACAGTAATTACGTAGATCCCAGGCGTCGCATTCCGTTGCTGGAAGATCCAGACCTGGTCTCCGTATCCACTGTCCAGCTCATCAGAGGAACTGGACCGCCCCCAAATAGTAGTGCCAGCAACGTCTTGCGCTTCAGACAGATTAGGTTCCTTCACTTGTTGTACATGAGATGTCTTCAAATTGGGTCTCTTCCAGATGCTGTTGATTATTTCTCTAATCGACATTCTCAGTAACGGTTCTAATGTCGTCGTGTTGTTCTCAGCAGGTGCGCGAACAGTACTGGCTTCAGATAAACTCATCTCTTGAAGAATTCTTTGCTCACGTGGGGGCGACTCTGAGGAGGTTCGTCCCGGAGCATTGTTCAAAACAATATATGCTGACGGGCGTAACTCCGTACTGTCCGTACTTTTAGTGCTACGCAGAATTCTTTCCGAACTATATACTGAATCGTTCACAAGACTCTGTGAATGGAGATTTATTCCATGTTTACCATTCATGTCGGACGATCGTACTACTCTCATTCTGCCATCGTGTCCAGTCACGGCAAAAGTGAACCCTCTTCGTGACCGCGTACAATTGCCTCTTAGGCCTGCACCATAGTCCAAGTTCAGCCCAGAGCTCCGATAGGGAGCGTGTGCATCATCATCGTTTGGTCGGTTCGTAGGAGTACGATTACTTTTATAAAATATCATATATTTTCCGTCTATGACCTTAAAGCTGCGTTTCGACTTTGTAAATCTACTTTTGTGCCTACTTGGAAGGAATACCTCAGACCGAGCGTCTCCCAGATTATCGTCATTGCTGTTTGATGTTGAATAAGGAACGTCTCCAGAAATCTGAAAATTAGTTGAAGCCATCTGTGACTCATCTCTATAATTCCCGTCTAACCAATTCGAGTTGATTGGATCTTTAAACCATATTTCCTCTGGAACTGAATCTGAAAAGAGGTAACGGACACGACAAGGACGCATCGTGCATAGACTGTCATTGGCTCCACATCGTGTTGTTTGCATTTCGTGGTAATGTGAGTCATGAATAGCTTTAATATCCGGACTGCCCGTTGACTTGTTAGTGCTAACAAGCCTGGCTCTGGTGTTTCTTCTCTCCCGGCTGCTGGGTGATACCTTTTCGTACTCTCTGTGGTAACGAATTCTATTGAATTCATTTTCGAAAAAATCACTTCTTTCAATATCGTAAGCCAGATTTTTCAAGCTGTAAACATTGTGGTTGGTCTTGTGGAACTCATCGGATAAAACACTCCGCAACGATTCTGACTGTTTATACTTATCTTCTGGGAAGAATATTCTGCCTTGCCTTCGATTTCCAATTCCCGAAGTGGTACCAAACTGTTCATAGTTTTTCCTGTTCGAATTATTATGCGGCACATCCATTTGAGTTAATTTAATACTAGTTTTCGAAGGCGTAATCTGGTGGTCAATAACCTGGAATAGGACATAGTTTTCAGAAAGACGCGTTTCCATAGGCATCACCTCTTTGACTTTCTTAGTAATTGCACTCGCAGCGGCAGTATTAGCAGCAGCAGCAGAGGTATTAGCAGCGGTATCAACAGCAGAAGCAGCGGTACTAGGAAGTGTTTGTTCATCTTTATCTCGTCTTGGCCAGACGCGGCTTGGACGCTGGTCATCACTCTCTCCTCGCCTTGAGGCCAACATCACCACGCCTCGCCTGCTCTCACCTTGCCTGCTCTCGCCTTGCTCACTGATGCCGTGTTCTTTAGGCTCGGTATCATGTCTGTCGTAATCAGTTGCCGGTGACATGGAGTGCTGGCCCTCTCTTCTGAGTGCTTCCTCAGTGGCTGCCTCTGGAGGCAGGGAGCGCAGTGTTAGGGACCAGGTCACGGGGTGACCGCAGGGTGCTAAGCTGATGCTGAGGAAGCCGCTCTTTATGACGGGGAACAACAACCTGAGGTCGAGAAAAGTACCATGAGTGGAAATAAGTCACTGTAAAAGTTGTAATTTCAACATTCCAACAAACAAAAAATATATTTATTTATTTGTATTGGCATTCAGCCATTTCCGTCTGTGCATAGTATGTCTGTACATGATGATACAAATTGATGTTAACTAAAAATTTAGATGGGAATGCATTCGAGTTGAGTCACACAGCATCGAAGAGGGCCTTGTCCTTCCTTGAAAATTATCGTCGGACGCAATTGTGGAAAGAAGATCGGCAAGATATCTGGCAAACTTATTGTGTAGCCTCTTGAACTCCTTGATTAAAACTGCATTACTAGTATCTATTCGGTACGGATAGAATACAGTATTTATATAGGCTGCAATGCTTGTATGGGTTCAGAGATGCTTTGTACGCAGTGGTCATTGACTTGCAATAAACGATCGTCCTCAATCCAGCGTGATCACCAAATTCACATTAAGAGACCTCGATTTATTTTCGTCCTTAAATTTGATCAAATTGTTTCATTATCTCTGTGATTTTACTGGTCATAGGTATTCATTGATGAAATATAAATGATGAGTGAGTTGAATATTTCTCTTGCCTCTCTTACCTGTGTCGTGTGTGGGGCTCCAATTTGAGTCCGACCATTTTATTGCGAGGGAGCATCTTGAGGTGATAACTCCTGTCTTCCTCAACGAGAGACGCCCTCACGAGAGCCTCCCTGTGGCTGGTAGACGCCCTCACCAGAGCCTCCTTGTGGTTGGTAGACGCAATCACCAGAGCCTCTCTGTGGCTTGTAGTGTGTCCCAATCTCTTCACGAATTCTTCCCGTAAGCCAGATTCTTGCTCACTGTCCTCAGGCTCCTTTGAATCATGAACATAAATATTGGCCTTCAACTGGAAAGGCTTTGTCATGGAATTAGGTTGATTGTTTCTATCATGACTGAGAATTGGAGTAAGATTACTTCTGTGTATGTCAGTGACAGACGATTGGGAGTTTAAACTGGGTGGTGCAGATGGGGTATCCTGTTCGTGATCCTCGGAAAGGTGGGAACTCTGCTCTTCCTCACCAACAATCCCACTCATAACACTTGCTTGACTGTTAAATAAATCGTTATTTCTCGTTTGCGGGACATAAATATTATTTTTCACCATTAAAGAGACTATGTCTAATTGAGATTCAGACGTCGAAGGAATATTATTACCATTGGAATGTTTCTTACCATATTGATTTGTTTTGTGGGAGAATTCTATGTCACCGCGAGGAGACCTGGCTCTTCTCCGAGTATTTGATGGAAATACATTTTTATTCATTATTTCATCAGATGGTGAACCCCACAACCTCGGAACATACCTATTTCCAGACCCTCTGGGGTCATCCGATTCAAACAGCTTCTGAAACTTTGTATCATCGGGGAAAAGTGATGAGGACCCACTGGCCATGCTAGGGGGGCGCCATGTTCTGGTCTGTGGTTCAATATCCTCCATAAAATGGGAATCATTCGTACGAATAACACGTAATATCACATCGGTTTCATTATTTATTCCACCAGATACTGAGGAGCTCGAGTTTCTTGCACTAAAACTCTTGTTTTTTGATGAAGCTGCTGACGAGTGCTCCGAAATGTTCTTAATGGCGCCGCTGTCATGCAAGCCAGCTCGGACAAAAAAAGAGCTGACTAGAAGGACGGCTAAATACTTTAAAATAAAAGCTTCCCTTACCATCTTGCTCAGTAAGCCAAGGAACTTTAATATATCACTACGCACGTTTGGAGAGACTGTAAATCTATGGTCAGGTTTGCAACGCTATAATAGAGAGATCAAATTAGTTGAACACCAGGAGATACACATCACATTTTTGAGAGACCCAACGCTGATCGATGTAGTAAACAACGAGAAAAAAATTAAACAAAAAGTATTTGGGTCTAGCTTAATATTTTGCAGATGCGGTTACAGACTCTAGGCCGAAATCCCCTCGAAAGGGAGTTGGCCGACGGCAATGCGTACCTCCCACTCCTCTCATACACTTGCACTTATCTCATGCACTCGCACCTACACAACTTAGCCCTTTTGAGCTAAGTGGTAAGACCGGAAGACCCCGCAACACACCCTCTGGGTCATGAGTGCGGTTCGAGGTCAGTGTCGGCAGCAGGGCTCGACAGTGTGACTGACTTACTCCTGCCTCGTCATGATGACCGCCCCTCACCTACTCACAACCATCCCGTCTCTCAACGAGATGACAAGGGCGGGAAAGCACATCAGGGCAGCGTCAAAAATCATCCATTCACAATTCTTCTTCATTCACGCCTAATCATTGCACGCTCTCTCGTTATCACCCTCACCACAGTGAACTTTTCCCCAGCTGAAGTTATTCACCAAGTCTCCAGGTCCAAACCAAATTCATCCCAGAACTCTTAAAGAGACTAGAAATGAAATCGCCGAAGATTTATCAAACATTTTCACCCAATCTCTCACAAATGGCACCTGCCCCTCTAAATGGAAAGAGGCCAATTTTACCTTAATTTTTAGAAAAGGGACAAGAAGTGTCCCGGCAACTACCGTCACATTAGTCTCACCTCAGTCATTGGCAAGTTGATGGAAAGTTTGATATCGGATAAAATTACAGAATTCTTAGAATCAAACAAAGTGATTGGCGACTCCCAGCATTGCTTCAGACACAATCGCTCCTGTTTTACGGATATGCTACCCTTTCTTCGAAATATAGTTGAAATCCATGACACAAAATCTCAAATCGATATCATTTACCTTGACTTTCAAAAGACCCTTGATAGTAAACTGCACAACATCGGTATTCGAGGCGAGCTCAACAACTGGATAAAATGCTGGCTTACGGACAGACAGCAGCGAGTTGTACTTAACGAAGCTTCCACCCTCTGGGGTAATGTTACAAGCGGCGTGCCTCAAGGATCCGTGTTAGGGCCAGTTCTATTTATAATATTCATCAATGATCTCGCTAGCAACGTACTCTCAAACATTAGCAAGTTTGCAGACGATACTAAGATCGGAAGAAAAGTGCAAACTGAACTAGAATGTCAGCAGATCCAACTAGATTTGAGCAAAATTGTTGATTGGTCAGACAAGTGGCAAATTAAATTTAATGAAGACAAATGCAAAGTTATGCACATAGGTCCTCATAACCCCAAACACATAAATTCAATGCCTGGAAAGAAACTCATTTCCGTCACCGAAGAGAAAAATTTAGGTGTCATCATTAGTGACGACTTGAAAAGCAGCAAGCAATGTAACGATGCTGCCAAGAAAAGCAACACAATGCTAGGTATGATGTCCCTCACTATCTCGAACAAAAACCAACTCAGTATGCTCAAGTTGTTTAATGCATTTGTTAGACCGCATCTCGAGTAGGCCGTTCAATTCTGGTCTCCATTCCTTAGAAAAGACGTCATTAAACTTGAAAAGGTTCAACTTAGAGCTACCAAATTTATCTTCTCTCTGTGAAATGAATCGTACGAAGACAGTCTTTGTGAACTCAATCCTTATTCGCTAGAGAAATGTCGAGTTAGAGGCGACACGATAGAAGTGTGGAAAATTATGATAGGTAAAGAAAACGTCGACCGGGCGAGCCTTTTACACTCTAGATACGAACGGAGCGACAGGGAACAATGGATACAAAATCGTTGGGAAACGTTTCTCACTCGACATCAGGAGCAATTTGTTCACGTATTGAGTTGTCGAAGAATGGAACAAACTTCCAGCGGAGGTTGTAAACAGCAATACAATCGAGATGTTTTAGTCACGGTCCGATAAGTTCTACATAAATCGCCGATAAATAGCTAAACCGTTCCATTTCCTGTTGTTATAAAACAAACAGAAAAGGCACACGAAGCTCTCTTAGACGTTCTACTTCAGAACTAATCCTCTTGCTATCAAAAGGCAACTTAGTTTGGGCCAATAGGCCTCTTAGACGTTCTACTCAAGAACTAACACTCTTGCTATCAAAAGGCAACCTAGTTTGGGCTAGTAGGCCTGTTATTGTCTTCCTACACTTGCAAACACTTGTAAATACTCAGGTCTCTCCTTCCTGGCGCCTGCTTCACACGATCCATCCACCTAACTTCGGCGTCCCTCTAGGCCTACGTCCACTCGCCTCTGCCTTCAAACCCCTTTTCACCAATCTCTCTTCATCGATCCTCATCATGTGCCCGAACCATCTCAGAACTCTCGAATCAACTGTGTTCTCCATAACTTCTTCACCATTCCCATCCTAACTCTCACCTCGTCGTAATTGATCCTGTCTGTCAGTGTCACACTAGCTATGTTCATCAAATATTTCATCTCGAAGACATACAACCTTCTTGTCTCTTCTGCTCTCACCTCCCAAGTCTCAGCTCCGTAGAGTACAGTTGGGACAAGTGCACTCTCATACAGCCTCCTCTTTGCTTCTATCACGAACGTCCTCCAACTTATTACACTCTTTAGTGCACCCAACACTTAACACCCCTCTTTCACTCGCGACTTCACTTCAGTTTCTACTAGTTCAGTCTTCTCCACATGGGAGCCCAGATACTTAAAACACTGTACTTCCTCCAATAACTGTTCATTTAGGAGAATACTAATTCTGCCGCATTGGCAGTTCTCTAGCATCTCATTACTTTACTTTTACCCACGTTAACTTGAAGCTTCCTCCTCTCACACACTCTACCAAACTCAGATACTAGCCTACACAGCTTCTCCTCTGAATCCGCCATCAGTGTAGTATCATCCGCAAACAGTAATTGGCTCAACTACCAACTTCGCCCATACGTTTCTAACTGCTTCAAGCCACGACCCAATACACTAGCGTTCACCTCCTTGACCACTCCATCCATGTAGAGATTGAACAGCTAGGGAGACAACACAGCCTTGTCTCAGATCAACTTTCACTGTAAACCAATCACCAACCTCAATCCACCCTCTGACACATGCTCTGTTGTCAATATATAAACTCGGAACTGCTTTCAACAGATCTCCAACCACTTCATACAAACGGAACACCCTCCCCAGCGCTCCCCTGTCAACCCTGTCGTAGGCTTTTTTCAAATCCACGAAGGCCTAGAACACATCCTTTCCCTTTGCAAGGTATTTCTCACAGACTTGTATTACTGCAAAACTCTGATCGGCACAGCCTCTACCTTCCTAAAAGCCACACTGTTTCTCTTCAATTGCGCCATCCGTAAATTCTGTAATCCGTTTGATCAGTACCTGCCCGCACAACTCACCGACTACACATAATAAATTGATGCCTCTTGAGTTGCAGCACTTGTGTTATCTCCTTTGGCTTTGTACAGCGGAACAATGCATACCCTGCGTCGCTCAATCGACATCACGCCCGCTACAAAACACTGATTCAGTAGCCTCACCTTTCAATCGACACGTTACTCGACCCGTTTTCGTGTACTGGGCCGCAAAGTTATCTAAACCGAGGGCTTTCCCTGCTTTCATTACCTCTACCGCCTCATGCACCTCTTTTCTAGTAATGTTCGCGACAAGTCTCTCTACAAAACCCGGCATCCGTACACCACCACCCCCAGCGACAATGTCAGCCTCTCTGTCATCCTCTACATTCAACAACTCATCAAAATACTCGGCCCACATTTTCCATACCACACCACTTCCCGACAACTACTGACCGTTAACATCTTTCACCGTTTCCTCCTTTCTTGTCTCCGTCTTTCTCTCACTCTCCACCTCTTTCCAGAACATGTTTTGTTCCCCTCAAAATTTCTGGCACGACCGCCTGCCCAGCCTGGCATCAGCGTTTCTTTTGGTTTTCCTCACCACCCGCTTCACCTCTTTCCTGTTATTTTTATAATTGTCATAGGCCACTATCGACTTCGCTTGCAGCCACTCCTTACCTAAAAGTTTTTATTTTCTGCGACCCCGTCAGTTAGACCTACTCGTTCCACCCCTCACAGTTCTTCTTTTCGCACCCGCCCACATGGCGCACACCACACATATTTTTCGCACATCTCAACACCGCATCTCCGAACGTTTCCCATTCTTCCTCCACATGTCACAGGTCCTGCCCTCTCTCGTTGTCATATTCCTCCCTCTACGCCTGCTGGAATACCTTAGCTCTGTTTTTCACATTTAATTCACTCGCCTTCACTACCTCTCTTATTCCTCCTACTCTTTTGTTCCCCTTCCATCTCTGCTTCACTCTTAATCTTCTTCCCACCAGCAGATGGTCAGACACTGTTCCACCCTCCTCTCTCAACACCAGCACATTCAACAGCCTTCCCACCACTTTCCTTGAAATCAGCACAAAATCCATCAGCGCGCTCTCCACCACTGCACCTTGGGTCATCCTTACCCAATATGAGCTTGTGGATATCTCGCTTCTTGAACAAGCTGTTTCCAACCACCAGCTCGTGCTCCAGGCGCAGACCTATCAGATTTTCTCCACAGTTATTCCTACCTGGAACGCCATAGCTCCCTACAACATTTTCCACCACTACATCTCCAACTCTCGCATTGAGGTCACCCAGTACAATTACAATGAATTGATCTCTAAAATACTCAATACACTCACTCAAGTCCGTCCAAATTGCTTTATCTCCTCCTCACTCCTATCATTACCAGATCCGCTCGCACTCACTAATGTCCATCTTTCTACGCCTAACTTAACTTTCACTCACATCAACCTTGAGGACACCTCCTTTCACTTGGTAATGCTACTAGCTAATCGATCACTCAATATCAACACCACACCTTCACGTGCCCATCCTCCCTTCACGCCCGACTCTCTTCCACTTACCACACCAAACACACATTCGGCGCCACCTTTCTACTTAATCTCACTCAGCGCCAACATATCAAACTTCCTCCTCACAAACATCTCATCAATCTCTCTCCTCTTTGTTTCATTCGTACTACAATCACGCATATTCAGCAATCCTAACAATAGGGTTCGGAGAGGCGTGAGCCTTTATTCTCCCCGCTCGTATTTCCGTCTTTTAGGGAGGATTTTACAGAGGAGGGGATTCCTAGCTCCCTCGCTCCACCCCTATTTGTCGCCTTCTACGACGCGCAGGGTTACGGTAGCATGATTCTAAATACACCGACTACAGGGTACAGGATAGGAGAGATGACGCAAGGATTTCGAGCTAAAGTTCGGTACTCCAAACAAATTGATCTGTATAAACCAAGGCAAAAACAAATCAGAACATTTCAATTTGTTATTTCTATTTCGTTTCACTCTCAAAGACACAGTTGCGAAAGGTTCCTATGATCTGAGAATACTCTCACGATCTATGCCAGCTCATATGATCTCAGAATACTCCCACGATCTAGACAAGTTCATTTGATCTCAAAGTACTCACGAATTGTGCATGTTCAAGTGATCACAGAACACTTTCACGATCTATGCAAGTTCATATGATCTCAGAATACTTGCACGATCAATGCAAGTCAACAGATATTAACACCATACCTTCATATGATCACACAATACTCTCACGATATGCACAAGTCCATAATATATCAATCCTCTCAGTTCCTTAAAAAAACTAAAATCTCACGTCATAAAGGGTCCTGTTTTTCTCAGTCAGAACACATAAAAAAGTGTCCTATTCCTCTCAGTAAGAACACGTCGAAAAGTGTCCTAATCTTCTCAGCCAAAAGCACTTCAAAAATTATTATATTCCTCTCAGCCAGAACACGTCGAAAAGGGTTCTAATCTTCTCACCCAGAACACTTCAAAGAGGGTCTTATTTCTCTCAGTCAGATGACGTCAAGGAAGGTTATATTCCTCTCGGCCGGATGACGTCAAAAAGGGTCTTAATCTTCTCAGTCAGAACTCGTCAAAGAACGTCGTATTCCACTCAGTCAGAACACGTCAAAGAGGGTTTTATTCCTCTCAGACAAAACACGTTGAAAAGTGTCAAATTTTCTCAGCCAGAACACGTCAAAGAGTGTATTATTCCTCTCTGTCAGAACACGTCAAAGAGGGTCTAATTCCTCTCAGCAAGAACATGTCAAAAGAGGGTCTTATTCCTCTTAGCCCGAACACGTCAAAGAGGGTCTTATTCCTCTCAGTCAGAAACGTCAAAGACAGACATAATCCTCCCATCAAGAACATGAAAATAAAGAGTGACTTATGTTCTATTTATAGGGAAAGATCCTACCACAACCCACTTATATACACATATTGTTCAATACTGGATGTTGGAGAAGGTAACCCACTGTTCACGACAGAAAATCGTTGCTATAAATTGGATCAGAAAATGAGGATGGATTATTTCTCGTAATAATGGACACACTTTTTCTCGAATTCAAGAGTAAC
>SDVV010005063.1:0-19554 GCA_016164225.1 Gammarus roeselii | reverse complement strand
GAGGGCGCTAGAGAAGGGGGGGGCCCCCCCCCCCCCCCGCATATAGTGATGACTGAGGAAATGGACTTATTCTAATATAAAACAGTCTAGGGTTATATATCCCGTAAATATAAGTCAGCCTCTCTTTTCATCAAACATACAGCACTTCTATAGCTGTCGATGGTCTTGGTGCCGTCGGGTAATTGTAAGATTGTAACTTTGATATTGTCTGTGAGTTCTGTTAAGAGGACTAGTGAACGAGGGTCTCTCAAACTAATGAGTTCTCCTTAACCTGATATCGTCAGTTACTTTGAAACAAGTCTAGACATGACGGCGACATGAGGCTCAACCAACAGAGTGGGTATCAGGTTTCGTTCCACGCAAAATTAGTCAAAATATTGAAGGCAAAATTGCAAATTTCATATTTATTGCAAAATTATGCATTTCAGGAGCAGTGTAGGGGAAATTACTGGTCAACGAAACTTTCGAGTGTACTTTTAGGGTCCAATGCAAGGAATTGAAGAGGGAGCTAACTTAATGTTGAAGGGCAACATTCCAAACATCCCAGCTATCATTTGAACACAACAACTCGGTAAAACTGTAGAAACACTGATACAACGTCATTGCTGTGCGATACTGCAACACGACTAAGCATCGTCTGGAGGCAGAGCCCAGAGCTGGACAGCACTGCAACTCGCTTGCGACACACTGTGAAGGTAACACAATGTAACACGCAACACTGCAACACGATTGCAACAGAGTGTGGAGGTAAAACAATGTGTTGTGCAACACTGCAGCACAATTGCAACACATTGTGGAAGCAGGATATTGTGTTGTGCAACACGCTCCCAATACATTTTGGAGTAGATCAAAGTATTATGCAACACAGTGTGGTTGCAGATCAATGTATTGTACAACACACTTTCAAGACAGTGTGGTAGCACAGCATTGTATTGTTGCACGGTGCTATCAGCTTGAAACACATTGTGGAAGTAAAGCGTTGTGTTGCGCAATACTGCTACAAGCTTGCAACAGTGTGGAAGCAGAACAGTGATGTGCAACACAACAACAACAAGCTTGAAACACAATGTGTAAGCCGAGCAGTGTGTTGTGCAACACTGCAACAAGCTTTAACCACAGTGGGGAATTATAAAAGCGGGTTGTGACATGTGACACACTGCAACAAGCATGAAACCCAATGTTCTATGAAATACTGCAGTACAATTACCGCATAGTCTTCAGGCGAAGCAAGAACGATTACGAACCCGTCTTCAGGGAAAACAAGAACGGTTACGGAACCGTCTTCATTCGAGGCAAGAACGGTTACGAAACAGTCTTCATTCGAAGCAAGAACGGTTACGAAACAGTCTCCATTTGAGGAAAGAACGGTTACGAAGCAGTCTTCATTCGAAGCAAGAACGGTTACAAAACCGTCTTCAGACGAAGCAATACTTCACTCAAATACTAGCAACGTTATCTGGGGATGGACAGCAAGCTGAGTACCACTGCAACACTGTAGCAACACGTTGACTACAGCATCTTAGGGCCGAACCACATGATAATAGGATGGCAGCATGCGTTCAAAACTGGTGTAATACAGCGATGATGTTTTGCAGCGACACTTACAACCAAGAGGTGCTCAAATGACCAACTTAATTCTTTACCAGGTGTAGAACACTTCCCTCTACTCGCCCTTGCTCGACCAACATTCGTCCATCAATTGCTACACCTATAAAACGCTCACTATGCACCGACAACTAAGGACGCCACGTTAGGGGGTTACTATTGCCAGTTTCTAAGGTACTTGAGGGCGCGAGGGATGAACCAACTAGGAACATTGATATTATTGCTGCTAGAACTCCACGCTACAGATAACAGTATAGATCTTCATATATGAACTAAATGTACTCTAAAGAAAAGTGAAACACATCCTAGTTGTAGATATTTGCTTCCCACCCTCGCCGTCTCTTCTAATACGCCGCATCATTATTTCATACGGACCAGAAGGATGTTTCACCGCTACGAGAAATTTTATTTCACTCTGAATATCCTCAACATTGGATAGCTGAAACCGTGCATATAAACAAATGATCCGGAAGGAATTCCATGTATATTTTCCTTAGCATGACTTATGTAATCGATGCTCGTAGCAGCAACAGACGCGGAATTTGACACCATATTCAACCTGTCCGTGTGACAGAGAACTGATTTATGATGACGTCACTTGCCCTTCACCAGTTGTCTGTAGGGACAAAGAACTCGTAGTTATGATCCAACAAATATTACCATGAGACTAAACGTACCCTTCGATCGCACCAAGTCAACCGTCCAATAGGTAGTAATGTTAGCCAGCAACCGGCAAAACAGATGATCGTCTTGTGCGCGCCGGGCATCGAGAAAATAATAAATTCCAAAACAATATGTCCTTCCATAACTGATCTTTGAATGATGCTAAGTTAGTTCAATGCAGGTTATAGCCTTATCGCGAGTGGTGCAAAAGATACAACTGAAAGTTACTGAAACAAGCGTTTCAATAACCGTGGATTGCTCGCACATTTTTTTTCTAGTCAATTATTTTTTACAATTTCTAGATTGTTCGCTTACATAGCGGGTTACAGCGTAGCTGACACCTGATAGCCCTTTTTACCACCGGCGTATATGGGCTGGCTTTCAGCCATTTAAGAGACCGGCCAGAATGTCTCACTAGGGGTCAGGTAGGCTTGAGTCTAGAACCTTCAGCCCCCAATGGAAGTCTGTTGTGAGGAGAGCCGACACGCTACCTACTCGACCACCGAGCAGGTGTAAGCGTAGTCAGATGATTAGCGTAGTCGTGCAGGCATAGTTAAATTATTTGAATAAATTAGAGTAACGGTTTTCAAGCGCGCTGGAGTCAATACCCTTCGGGCACCAAACGTACGTGCAAATGATCCTCAGTCAATTCATTCAAATGTTCAACCTTACTTTTGACGTCTTCATATAATGGATGTGAATAAAAAAATTATTGATGCTTTTGCTGCTATAAAATATAAAGGAAAACGAATGAGCAGTTATTATGCTTAATTGGGTTGGAGAATGTCAGGAACGATTGGTACCCTAACTGGCGGCCACAGCTGACCAATGTCAGATCATTATTGCTCCTTACTCCTTCCAACAAAGGTCCTTCTTAGTAGTTAAACGAGTTAAGCCAGTCAATCCTCTCTGTGCACTGACACGTGCACTATTCCTTCATTATTCATTAACCGTAGCAAGTAATTTATAACTTGGCGCAGCACGTTTAATCACACTGAAGGAGTCACGACGCTGCTGCTGCAGGGCATGCTGGTACGGCGCCCAGACCCACCCTGGCGGCCGGCGCGACTATTGGCTCTCACGATAGATTTCATTAAGGTGTTCATCTCCACCGGAGCTCAGAAGAGAATAGTTGTGAGCGATAATGTACGATAATGATGACTCAGACCTATTTGCCTCGTCGTTATTATCGTGGGTTCTAAGGATAAATGCCGTAACAACCCAGATCATTTCTGCTCGCTATTGCAGCCTTGGGTTTCCATGATAAGTAACGAAAGAAGCCCAGACCTTCTCTGGTGTACTTTTTTGTCACGCGACAAAAGAGTGCCTAGGCCTTGATTATATCTAGAAGCGGTTTTGGACAGATACATGTAACGTCCATGCTGGACGCTACTCTATTTTTAATACATTTTTGATAATAACCACTTGGCGGGACTAATCAGACTGGGATATTCACAGTCACAATCACACTTTAGAAGCGAGTGCAAGAGTCAACAGCTACTGGCACGAGCGCAGTGTTGACCACGAAATAAATTAGGAACACGGTCTCATGACTTAGAGTGTAGTGCTGCGTGTGGCCGCGCAATGCGCTGGAGATGGCTTCCTTAGCATAGATTAGTTTAGAGTGCCAAGGCTTCCTAGTGCACTGGAGTCAACGTCCTTCTGGTGCCAAAACTTTCTTGGCAAAGAAACTGCACCAAAGACTAACGCTGTTACTACCTCCATGGTGATCAAAAGAGTAAGCAAATTGAGGAGTTATGTCTGCTGTCTGCGAGAGATTTAGTATTCGTGTGATATTATAAGTATTTGTATCATGTTAAAATCACAAGCAACGTTTAATAGGGTGATACCGCACAACTGAGTGAAGTAGGTTTACATGTAGCAGAACATTGGAACGTTTATTAAGAGACTAGGCAACGTCAAATCAATGTCGCGGATACAACGGAGATCTGATATAATTATTACGTTAAAAATGGACGAAAACTGCAACTGAAGGAGTCGACTGAAGGCACTACAGAGAAATGCCTAATATTCAGCGGTGGTGAACATAAGGCGGATTAACAATTTAAGGTTTGTTTGAAAGTTAGCCCCAAAAACCTAGATTCAAACAATTTCGGGACTACACATTGTATTACAACTAAAAACGAATTTGAATAACTCTTACTATAATAATCACAATGCTTATTCATAAAAGAAGAGTTCAAAGATAAATCATGTAATAGTCTTCAAGAGTGGCTTGCCAACGCCGTACTGTTCATTATTATTGGTAGCTAAACGTTCCAATGACAAGATGCCGTCCGAGCCTGGCAGCACAAAATGGCTCTCATATCTTTTGCCATTATAGATACCCAAAAACGAGTTTAGTAACAAACACAATCCACGTTATGTATCCTGGTTTCCCAATAGCTGATCCATTGCACTACTTATCACAAACATGATAATACATCTTAGATCCGAACGCATACCACGGGTTGCACCTCATAAGTAATCATAGTCATACTCCTGGCAAAACAAGATACTATTCATTAGACACTAATACAGACCACGGCATGTAATACTAACTCACAACATCGATACATCCTTCAGTTCTTAGCCATGCTTTAACACGCAGTAGATGCTACTCACTAACACAACATCTATGCGGGCACCGCGGCCAGGCAGCCCGGACACCCGCACTTCGGAAGACGCGACTGGAAGACTGTCGACGGCCGACGTCGAGAGACGGCGGTCGGGAGAGTGTCGACGGACCAATCGTCCGACGACTGAAATTGTGAATGACTTTACTGGCACGAGTGACTCTGACGGTACGAGTGACTTATGACATGATTGACAGTGATGACAGAACTGACACTGAACATGACTGAGTGAAGAAAGTGTCACTGATAGCGTGAGAGTCATTGTCAGTCTGGCGGAGGAGCTGGCATGTGCTTTTTCCGTAACAGGATTGCATAAAAAGTAATTTTATTCGTAGTAGTGTGATCAGTCGAAGTACAAGCAAATATAATTGAATATTTATAAATAATAGTTCATTAAAGATGGCGTGCAAACAAGTCTCAAAAAAATTAAACAAGCGATGAAAAGACTATAGATGTTAGATGCCAGCTGCGGGAAGTTAACTTCCCGTAGTACAATTGATCACTTCCGTCATTTGCTCTAAAATTTGTCAGTTCCGTCTTCCGTCTTTTGGTCCAAGCAGGGAGAAACTTCATCCTAAGGTTGTCTTCCAAGCAGGGAGAAATTTCATCCGTAAGTTGTCATCCAAGCAGGGAGGAACTTTATCCCTAAGTTGTCATCCAAGCAGGGAGAAACTTCATCCCTAAGTTGTCATCCAAGCAGGGAGAAACTTCATCCCTATGTTGTCATCCAAGAGAGGAGGAATTTCGTCCTTAAGTTGTCATCGAAGCAGGGAGAAACTTCATCCCTAAGTTGTCATCCAAGCGGAGAGAAACTTCATCCATAAGTCGAGTGTCAGAGTACAACGGTCACACAGCGAGGGAACATGATGCCTAATTCCGGCTCACTCCTAATCAATAGTATTGCTAATTTGATACATAGAATACACAGTATGCCGACACATTACAAACTAAGCTAAGCAACCGCTTCCGCTGCCTCAGACGCTACGATAAATGGGTAAGGCAGCGGGTATCTCATATGACAATATATGTACTATGTGTTTGTAGCTATATTCTATCTTATACCCAGTAACTTACATGACTAGGGTAGATAATCAGAGCGCGCTCTCGATGCCTACTCAAGATGCTAAAATAGTTTTAAATTGTCAACGAGAATATTGACGATATCGGTAGGAGACACAAACGTGACATTTTTCCTCATCTTGTTAGGTCATCCTGGCCCTCGAACATTGCATGCAGTTTCAATCTTCGTGCTCGCGTTAAGTGTTGTTTATTATCAGAAATTGTTGAAATTCTTTAGAGTGCTTCGGATTTCATCATCGAAAACGTTACAAAAAATTGTTTATTGCTAAATTGATGAAGGCAAGCAATGAACTTCGGGCACTCAATGCTTTAGGGAGCGACGGCAATTGGTACAGCTGATGACCTAAGCAGCTACGGTTGGTCTTGATAACCAGTTCAGTGTATTTCTCAAGCAGGGTAGCTGTTCAACACAAGCGAGACTGTTGCACCTCGTTTCCCATGCACGACCTAGAGAACTACTCAATCGCAGGCTAAGACTACAGGGTACCCAAAATGAATTTCACTGTGTCCGGAAGGTGACTGCTATAATTCGAAGTACTCAAGAACAGGCTTGTAATTGCCTTGTTCAAGATTACAAGCACAACGTACGCTGAACCCAAATCCTGTCGGTAATTATAACCGTTGTGTGCACGGGATTGAAATAACCTTCATGAAAAATACAGTTTATTATACAATCTTCCTTGCTGGAATACTTTTCTAGTTTGGTTGGCATCAACATGAAGATCCTCATATCACGACACCGTGTCACGATTGCGCTTACTAGATGCATTCATACAAGGATCGCCCTACCGTTGAAAGCTAGAACGTCGTTTGGGTACAGACCTGGCTAGGTTGTTGACCAAGGTCACAACGGCTCTGACTGAAGTATCAGCTAGAGGTCATACTTTGAGGACTATTTGTACGACCAGAAACTAAGAGACCAGAGGCAAGATCGCCAACTCAGTCATAATGACCTTCAACCAAACACACCAACAAGTGCCACTAAACAGAACAATACTGGAGCAAATAGTTTTGGCGTCCCAGCTTTATCTGTCCTGCTTCAAATTTATATTTGTTTCATCATCAAAGTCTTGATGGTTGTTAACTGCACCATCACGAACTCTAGAAAGGGTATACTGACCTATTTCCCGGGAGGCAAATAAATACCGAGAGAAGTAGTTGGCGAAATCATGCGAATGTTCACAACTTGTTCAGTATTTCAAATGGAAGGTACACGGACCATGTAGGGGCCGCACTAGCCGGCAAACAACTAAATGAACACAGAGTAAAGGCATATAACCACACAAGCTAAGCGCTAGCGGACTATTCTAATGCTTAAAAAAGTTTAAACGTGAAAACAAGTCATATTTCTACTACCTAATTTGGAGCATGGGATCTTTGTTAAGGTATTAAGGTAGAATGGGTAGGCCGTTGAATGCCACAACTTCTGGCGAGTGTTGAGGCCCAGGAGTCTCTCTACTTCTTGGGGGCCTTAGGAAATAAATGGTGGAGGCATCTTCTCAGCGCCTTCGGGCCCCATTTAAAAAAAAAACATTGAAAAGCATGAACGGGCGTGGATGGAAGTACGTTGACGATACACCTATCGTCGAATTGAAGAGCACTAAAAAAACAATAAAAAATAATTATGCGTTAATGAAGAAGTCAACCCTTCTTTCGTTCTGTACATGCGACATCAGAAAACACAATTTCATAAAGACTGTTCGACAAACCAACTACCCAGTCAATGTTGCTTCATGCAATCCACGACTAATCATTTTCTATAAAATTCAGATGAAGTCCAAGAACTCGTAATTACTTTCAGTCATTCTGAAGAGACGATTAAATCAGGTTTCAGTTCTAGCAATATATTTGTTCTCTGCCGCAAAATAAATAAAGATATCACAGAATAAGTATTCCAATAAATAAATGTAGGTAATAATAGAAAGGAAAACTGAAATAAAGTGATGTATTTAGAATGTATTTATAAAATTACTTAAATTAGACTTCTTCTGCACAAGAAGCAACACATGCATTAATAACCATAAAATAAAACAATTCAAGAAAACATTGAAACAAGCCCCTAAAGAAACAGTTGATATTGCACAGTTAGGGAGAAGTTATTGTTAGCACTTTGGTGGCCCAATCGTCGACGGGAAACTCTCAACCGCGACTTAGTGATAGCCACAGCTGTGCCGTCATCACGATCCAGCCAAAGAATCCAGAAATAACCGACTGCTCAGCACAAGCTGACGCGAACCTATACTAAGCTACTGACAAAGAATGGAATGATCGGCCGCCAGGAGAGTGCTGAGGTCGAAGTGTGCCGAGAACGAAGACTGCAATTGAGCAAGCAGATTAACTAAGTTTGATTTAATAATATGCGAACAAATTTGCGTGTAACGGAAACCGCCTTAGGATTCCCATAAAGAACTCCTCCTACAGATATGGCGTACAAAATAGATATAAGCTATAAGAGAAATAATATTTACACCTGTGACAACAGCATATATGTCGTTTGCGTTCCAACAAATGCATATGTGGAGTGTTTGACACAAGAACTCATTCCAATAACAATACAAGAGATTAGATTAGATTGGCGAAGCTTTCTCGCGCTGGAATCAGCTTCCCGCAGGAGCTGAAGGACTATTGTCAGTGGTTTGACTGAGTGATTAGGTTCACAACTGTGTAAAGTCAACGTCCTTAACGCTGCGAATGTTAAAGTTTGCACGGGCACCACAGAATGCACAGTAACTAAGGTGCCGAGTCCATTTGGTCCCAGCACTCCCTGAGTGGCAGCAAGGAGCGTTATCACTCAATCTACTCTACTACAGATCCTCAAGGATTTGTGTAGTCTTCTTCTCTTCCATCACCTGCTGAGAGGAAGATGAAGTACATACAGGAAACAGAGATCCAATGCATGACATCTATACTCAGTGTAAGGAATCTCCATCATGCAAACACAAAGAATGGTGTTTGCTGTTATTCGCCACTTGAAAGGAGAACATGAGGTACCTGTGCATAACTTTGACATTCACTGCGTAAAGGAGCGATAGTGAAGGGTGAAGTAGACGGGAGTCTGAAGAGGAGTAAGGGAGTTTACCCCCCAGTTGGGCGCGACTCCGTGTGGCCCGTAAGCCAAACCGATAGGTTGGGGGTGTAGCATTAGGACAATACTTAATCTTTCAACTCACATTTAAATACATAATAAAAACGGGAAAAAGATCATTACTTCTATACAAACATGGCTAAGTTTGATCAACAAAAGATATCTTAACAACAACAGAGGAAAGTATTCCCTTATTATCTCTATTCATTGTTGGCTGTTTTCAATGTCTCCCGCAGAAGCTGATCCAGGTTTTCTTATAAATAGCAACACAGTACACAAATTTACACTTAAGACACATGAGTGTGCTAAGAATATTAGGTTTCTCTGTACTCGAAGCTTCACACGATATCGTAACGGAACAGTTAATGCTTGTCGCAACTCTTCTTGAAGTCATTTGGTTTTGCATAATTTTGAATACATTTCTATACAATCAACAGACTTACGCGTAAACCATCTTGAATTTTCACTGAAAAGGTGAATACACCATCTAGTGCCTGATGCAATTATGTATGGTAATTTCCTAGTTCAAATCTGCAACATCTTGATCATCTTGATAAAGCTGGCATGACATAAAAAAAATCAATGAACGTTATTCAAGAAATTAGGCTAAGTGAATAATTGGTTCGACCCAGAGGCCTACCAATGTTCTCCGTGGAAGACTTCTGGCTGTCTTCAGAGTTATCGAGAGAAGAACGTTATCAAGGAGTGTGGCTGCTCTAAACGTCCAGGGTAAAGGTTCCTTGTTATGGGTTTCACTTCTTACTCCCAGTATTCTTTACAATTGTTGTCAAGATATGGAGATACGTTCGTAGCCGTCTATTCTTAATTTCATCAATATCAGGAATCAGTCACACGACAGTCTTCAGATTGAACCACTTTGCTGCCTTCCAAGCCCGGCCAACAAAAATGGTTCCGTAGCCCTACCGCTGAAAAACTTGTACCTTACCACCATAGCTTCTGCTGAGCGATCGTTACAACTTCCCGGTTCCTAGTAACTTTGATGCCTCTGATGTCCATCACGACTCCAACATGTCTCTGTTTTTTGAGAAGAGGACCTGCTCGTCTTCTCTTTAGCCCTGCTGCTGCACCGTTACCAGTCCTCCGACGCTGGTCAGGGTTGAGCGGCCACCCATGAGGAACGCATCCACCTCCCTGGCCGCCTGCCGTCCCTCGGATATGGCCCACACCACCAGCGATTGACCGCGGCGACAGTCTGGAGCCGAACAAAAGGCGGTTAAAAAGACAAATAGCGCTGCATTTCTCCCACAAATACAAATTCCTCAACTTAGCGGTCTTGAAGTTGGTAGTGCACTGCAACGTCTCTCGTTTAGAAAAGTGCTTCAGGCAGCCCGCACCAACGAATGCCTTCATAAACCATCTCTCGTCAAATAGCTATTTTAATTTGTGAGTGTTGCTACCGATTCAAGTTACCTCACCCTCATTAGGCCAGAACGAGATGAATCTCAACTAAACAGAGTAAAATTTCAAATGAGATACACATGACCATGAGTTATTATTTTGAAATGTAACAAATACGAAATAAGAGAGCCAGTGGTTCACGGACCTCCAGCTGCGAAGACCTTGCCCACAGTAGTGCTGTAGGCGCCCGCTGGCGTCTTTATGTTAGACCGTGGGTCCTGGTCCAGCTCGAGGTCTTCGATCACCTGCTTCTCAGGACCCAGGAAGCCCATGGCCAGAAGAATCAGCTCAGCCTCGTACACCTGATACGACAATATACCATTCAGAACACTTTCTGATTCCACGTGAATATCCAAAATAGAGCAAAATTTCCAACAAGATAATCGGTACTTACAACATTAGTTTCAAGAAAAAGGGGTTGCAGTCCATATATTTCCTTAATCATTATTAGCACTGAGCTAGGGTGACAGGGATTTCTAGCGCGCTAGTTTTGAAAAAAAAAATGCAAAATAGGAATTACAAACCCGTATAACATGCTACCAACTAAGCGCACCTTTTCTGTTCCCTCGAGTTCCTCCATCTGCCAGCGCCCTGCCGCGTCTTTCGTCCAGTCAACCTGCACAGTCCTGACGCCCTTGACATTGCCGGCACCGTCGTCTAGGAAGTCCTAATGTGGGAACAAAGAATGCAATTAATTGAACACACTAGGATTTTAACTAGCATAAATCTAAAAAGAAATGTTACAGACGCAACGCCGAAACCCCCAGGATAAGAACCGCCGACGACAAGGCGCACCACAAACGCCTCTCAAGCACACACGCACACATCAAATCTTGAACCTTCAGCGCTAACGAGTCCGTCCAGGACCCCCGAACACACACTTCGGGTCAAAAGTGGAGTGCGTGATCAGTGTCAGCAACAAGGCCCCGATAGCTATCGCTGGTTTACACCAGCCGCGTCATTATTTCTGGGCTATCATCCACCCACATAGTTTCTCAACGAGACGTCAAAAGCGAAAAACGACATCAGAGCCGCGTCAGAACTAATATATTCACAACTATTCAATCATGCCTATCCATTGCACGCACTCTCGCTACTTCTACACCGATGTCTCTCCTCCCCATAGCCTGCTTCACGCCATACATCCACCAACACTTCGGTCTACCTCTGTCTGCCTCCGCCCGTCTCTTTTTGACTCGTTGAATTTGATTCGAGCTTCATTTCCACCGAAGCCTCAACGCGAGTCATCGCACGCTCCCCCGTGGGGCACGCTGTTTGACTCTGCCAGATATTGTGTCTCCACCTGAGTGTCTCTGTCTTCCCCACCCTCTTTCTATATCTTTTTTTCTCTGGCAAAAATGAAAATTCAAGAATCAAAGATGCCAGCAAAAATCAAGTCGACGTCGAAACGTGATGGGAGGACAGTGACGTGACGTCACTACCAAATACGGATCGGACAACGCCACCCAATCAGATCACGAGACTCGCATCTCACCACAGCAGCAGCGCAGACAAAGCACAAGCAGGAGCAGCATGTACAGAGTCAGAATAAACTACAAAACTCTCAAAACCTACAAGGTCCTCAAAAGCTAAAGTCAGGTCCATTGTCTTCTGCAAAAAAAAATAGTCCACTGATTACAAACAGGACTCCAAATTTGAATGTGACTTGATGAACGTCTGCAGATTCTGTCTCTTTAAGAGGCAGAATAAGATTTTGAAGAAAGATAGAGATTGAAAAAGGAACTCCAATCTGTACAGTGACAACTGGTGGACATCAGAGAAGACCTACGATAACTACTTTGTTTGCGTGTTCATTGAAGGGAGTGAAGATACATAACGGAATCCCCTATTAGGTATCGTGGTTTGAATCCTTTGACTAACATCTAATGCACAACTACAGAAATGATAGTCAAAATTAAAACCATCAAAGCCAACAAACCTGCAGGTTCCGACGCTTTCCTTCCGAAAGTAATCAACGCTGTGTTGGATGAAATTGTCCCCCACCTCTTGTTAATTTCTAAAGTCACTAGAAAAGAGGACGGTTGCCGACAATATGAAGGTAGAACCCACATTCACAAGAAGAGATCGAAAATCATCCCGGAAAACTACATACCCATCAACCTTATCTCAGATGCAGGCAAAATGATGAAGTCCATCATTGCCACCTGGAGACAAATGATCTCCTGGGGAAGTCACCACAGGTTCCGAGGTAAGAGAGCGACGCAATGGATTGCGCACTCTCAGACGGGAGACGACGAGTGGTGATCAACGGTGAAAGCTCATCGTGGGCTTCGTTCTAAAGTGGAGTACCCCAACGATCAGTCCTGGGCCCACTCCTGTTCCTCGTCTACATCCACAACCTTGACACGGGACTCGTCAGCAAATATCAAAGTTTCCACCAGTTCCATCTTCTTCACATTAGAGGCCAGGTACTTAAAACACTGACCTTCCTCAAAAACTCCTCATTTAGGAAACACTAATTCCGCTCGTATCGTCATTCCTCAAAAAATATAATTACTTTACTTATACCCCGATCAACTCGTAGCTCCGCTCACCCACTCACCCATACTGTGACACAAGCCGAGACAAATTTTCCTTCGAATCTGCCATCAATGCCGTATTGTCCGCAAAAAAACAACTGCCTCAACGGCCAACTCAGCTCATTTGCTGCCAACAACTGTTAACCTTGTCCCATTACACTCGCCTTCACCGCCCAACTACTCCATTCATGTACAGTTTAAACAGCCTGGGAGACGATGCAAACTTGTTCCACTTCCACAGGGAACCAAGCACTCACCTCGCTCCCTAATCTGACTCATGCTCTGAAGTCAACATAGATACTCTGAACCCCTCAGGACAAGTTAATGGAGCTCTGCGTATGGTAATGTCTAAATTCAAGTATTGTTGACAAAACCGTAGCATTTTGACAACAGTCACTGGTATGGGGCGTGAAGTTTTGAGAAATAAATATGTTCGTAGCTTGATTTTGGAAACACAGAAACGATTTTTGCAAAAGAACTGACGTGGAACACAGCGTAGGACGTTGATCTTTGCTTCGAGCCATCAGGCGCTGATATCTATGCAGTATTGTCGAAATATCAAAATCCATGCATAACTAACGAAGCCCTAGCATTTCAAAATAACGTGTGGTTTGGGGATTTTTTTCCAATTCCCGACTCGAATTTTGATATAAAAATTTGCGTTGTATCGCACTACTCCACAAGGCCGCAAATGATGTAATTGTAGAAATTCAACGGGATAGACGGATTCAAACTTTATTTGTAATATAGGTCAAAAGCATTTCGAATGATATGCGACGCGCATCATTTTGTTCAAAAACAGCTGCGCTATGTGAATCAAGGTGTCCTCGCTGGGGCTTGAATGCATAATTAACCTGCCAAGTCGCATTAAAATGTAATTTCCATAGTAAGACGTATGAAACTTTCAATATTGAAAACCATAGCCCTACTGTTAAATTAATCAGTCTTGCGTGGAGTAGAGCTACATATCTATCATCTATCAAAATATTTACTTTATAGGAATGAGCCGCCATAGCAACAAATCTCCCATTATTGTCAGATTAGCGGTCAAACTCGCGTACTGTTCACAGACACATCGTAAACACTTCCATGATAATACTAAACGACAAATTCTTCTCTTAAAAAGTCTCACACCTGGATTGTCCCACGAGACGCACCTTGGTGAGGGTGCTGTAGCGCCTCGGGTCCTTGCCAAACTTGAGCTGCACCTCCTCGTGTCCGTAATCCACCTTGAACACTCGCGGGAAGGTGGGCCAGGGGTTATCTCCACCACGGGCCGGTGGCGGCTGAGGCAGGATCTCGAACGTGGTGATGGTCTTGGCGCCCTGAAACAAGTCAATTACGGTCAAATTTATGGCAGAAAACGGTTTGGGATTGAACCGACAGGTATCTTACAGGCTCCGTCAATAACGATCAACGGAGGTACAATTGACACCTTTACGGCAAAAAATGACAAATACAAACTATGACTTTTGTTATCTCGATTCTCTCAATAAAACGCAATTTCTCTGTAATGTAGAAGGAGCCATAAGGTTAGCATGCGCTTCTGCTCATTATTCGAATGAATCTTGATGAGGAAACATTACCGAGACGATTTTTGAAAGAATCCCGATAACATTCTTCGAGAGTAGTTTTCGACCGATTTTGACATTTTCATGTCTGAATATTTTTCGAGAAATTCCAAAATTTTGTGTTCATCGAATTTTCCCCAATTTTTTATGTGCTCGGCTGTCCGACGAAATCGGCGTTTCTATGTCTTGCGACTTTATGCGATGATATTCGGGGTCGTATGTCTTGCGACTCTTTCGACGATTCGAACACTCTCCCGCCCTATATAAGTGAGGTCTGCCCTACCCCAGCATTCATGAGGGCTGGTGAAAAGCGGCTTCCTGTCAAAAAAACTGAGGCAAATAGCCTCCAATAGCCTTCCCAACTCTCTCCTCGAAATTAACGGAATCCATCAGTGCTCTCACCACCACTGCAGCCTGGACCATCTTTACCCCTGTGTACTTTTGGATATCTCGCTTCGTCAACAAGCGTTTTCATGATCAGTTTCAATCCACGCACGAACTTGTCAGGTTCTCAGAACTACATTTCTACCGCTGTTAGCCAACCGATCATGCGATAGCAATACACCTTCTCGTGTCCTAACCTTTTTCCATCCACGATTTACTTCCTTCCACTTACCACACTAAACTCACATTCGGTTCAACTTTTCAACTAAGTCTCACTCAGCTGAAAAATATTAGGCGGCCCTAACAATAGTGTTTGGAGAGGCGTGAGCCTCTCCTCCTCCCGATCGTCTTGCCGTCTTTGAGGGAGGAACTACAGAGGAAGGGATCCCTAGCCCTTCGCTTCGTTCCTAATTGTCGACTCTTACGACCCGTAAGGGATTGCTTCAGCAGTTTTCTTATCCCCGCCAGACTGCTAGAAAAGTAGGTTGAATTTCTCGTTGGAAAAGCTTTGTTTTCATCCCAGCATTACAGATACAGACACTAGGCCGAATCCTTGAGGAAAGGAGGTAGCCGACAGCAAGTCGCACCTCACACTCCTCTCATATACCCATACAACTTAGCCCTTTAGCGCTATGGGGTCCGGCCGGGAGACCCCGCAACACACCATCGGGTCATAGGTCAGGTCAGTAGCAGGTAATAGATTTATCATTATCGATTTCATTTGCCTACTGTAACGATCCAACCTGAGAACTGTGGTCCTCAATACGCCCAACCCAAATACCTGTCTTCCACTACGGCATTACCGCACCTGTCGAAGGGAGGTGGCGATGCAGTCACAACCTGTGTCTCCGCCACCAATGACGATGACGTTTTTGTCTCGCGCCGTCACACGCTCCGTGTCCAGCGTGTTGCCCATCTGCTTTTTCTGCCATGTCTCCAGGAACGTCATGGCAAATTCTATGCCCTTTAGAGCTCGGCCAGGGATAGGCAGATCGCGGGGCCACGTGGCGCCCATGCACAGCACCACCGCGTCGTGGCTGTCGCGCAACTCCTGAGATGCGCATAACAAGAATTTAGCTCACAAATAGTTGATAATGGGATAAACGTGAAAAGTAGTGACTGTGAAGAATCGGATTTTGAAATTTCCTTTGAATATTAACGTATGCGGTTTGTCGAGCCACGGCAAACATCATAGTATACGAAAATTGACGTTGACAGGCCTTTCCCGTTAACAAGTCTTTTTCGAAAAATGTATACATCAGAGCTCCAAGATATTGTCTCAAAACAGCAGGTGATAATTAAAAAAAAATTGCCTTGGGTCGATTAAATTCCTTTCGAGCTCGGCAACTACGAACACACACAATTGACCAGGTTTATCGCTATAGCAGGGAGTGTTGTCTTACCTTGGCGGAGAGATTGACCCCGACGTTGACGTTCGTTTTGAACTGGACACCCTCCTTCTCAAGTAGCTGCACGCGGCGTTGCACCACCTCCTTGCTCAGTTTCATGGTTGGGATGCCGTACTGGAGAAGTCCACCCGCGCGGTCGTTGCGCTCCAGCACAGTCACGGTGTGGCCAGCCTGAGGGAACACGACAGTGAATTATTCAACCGTGGTTGATCAACACAACCCAGCCTGTTGAGTCAATATATACGCCCTTTTTGAGCTGAGATATATCACGTGGAACATATACATAAACGTGACCAAAAAAAAGAAGTATATTGGTCAATTGACCTGTTCTTCCAAAACAAGCATCATCAATAGCCCGGTACGCAAACACGTGCAAAATTGACTGACGTACAATACTGTGCGTTATTACGGATGAGTTCTGCCCTGGTGAGATCACAATGCATTTGGAAGCTAACAATACTGTACGTTATTACGGATGAGTTCTGTCCTGGTGAGTTCACAATGCAATTGGAAGCTAACAATACTGTGCGTTATTACGGATGAGTTCTGTCCTGTGAGTTCACAATGCAACTGGACGCTTACAATACTGTGCGTTATTACGATGAGTTCTGTCCTGGCGAGTTCACAATGCAATTGGACGCTTACAATACTGTGCGTTATGACGTTGAGTTCTGTCCTGGCGAGTTCACAATGCAATTGGAAGCTTACAATACTGTGCGCTATTACGGATGAGTTCTGTCCTAGCGAGTTCACAATACAATTTGAAACATGGAACTGAAATTCGCTTTGGACACTGCACGCCTTGCGCCTAGTTACGCTATCTTGTGGAATACACACCTTGTTGAGCTGGTGCGCTGCTGCAAGTCCTGCAGGTCCAGACCCGACCACGGCCACCGTCTTGCCGGTCCTCAGTTGAGGTATCTGAGGGGTGATCCAGCCTTGTTCGAATGCGTGATCAATAATGGACACCTCGATGTTCTTTATGGTCACTGGAAGTTCGTTGATACCGAGAACACAAGCGCCTTCGCAAGGTGCAGGACAAACTCGCCCGGTAAATTCAGGAAAATTATTTGTCTGGAGCAGCTGGTTCAGGGCCTCCTTCCAGTCGTTGTTGAAGATAAGGTCGTTCCACTTAGGTATGATGTTCCCAAGCGGACAGCCATGTGAGGACTGACAGAAAGGAACGCCGCACTCCATGCATCTGGCCGCCTGTGTCCTCAGACTTTTGCGTACACCCTTGTGATTGTAAATCTCGTCCCAGTCATTCTGTCGCTGTTCAGCTGGTCTGTAGACTCCTGTCTGTCTTTTGTACTTCATAAAGCCTCTCGTCTTATCGAGAATTCTCTCAGCCTTGCTTTTGTCCATTTGCTGGGAATCTGCAATAGCGTCTTCAATATCTTGGACAGCAGGTTCTTTCTTCACGGGTTCAGGTGCGATTTCCTTCTGAGCTTGACGCTCTGCGATCTGACGAAGCGCATCACGATACTCATTGGGGAACACTTTGATGAAATTTTCAGCCTGCGCTGGCCAGTCTGATAGAATGTCTTGGGCAACGATAGATCCCGTCTTTTCAATAAACTCTTTCAGCAGACTTTCGACGTACATTAGGTCATCTTTTTCCTCTAAGGGGAAAAGTTGATCTCTCATGTCCCTGTTACACTTTTTCTCCAGATTTTTGTCGTAGACATAAGCAATGCCACCAGACATACCCGCTGCAAAGTTCCTACCAGTGATGCCTAAAATAATTACCACGCCCCCCGTCATGTATTCGCAGCCGTGGTCACCCACGCCCTCTACCACAGCAATTGCACCAGAGTTCCTCACGGCGAACCTCTCAGCGGCGATACCACGGAAGAATGCGCGACCGCTTGTCGCACCGTACAGGCAGACGTTGCCCACAATCACATTCAGGTCAGTCTGATATTCAGAAGGAAGATCCTTCTCGGGGAAGATGGTTATCTCTCCCCCAGACAAGCCTTTACCGACGTAGTCATTGGCATCTCCTTCGAGAGAGACGTTGACGCCCTTGGACAGGAAGGCGCAGAAGCTCTGACCAGCGTGTCCCTTGAAGCTGATATTGATGCTGCTTCCTTCTGGCAAGCCGGCGTCACCGTATTTTAGAGCGATGTGGTAGGACAGCGTAGCTCCCACGGTACGGCACTCATTGTGGATATCCAGAGCGATGTCAACAGATTTGGCAGAGCCATCGATGACGCTCTGTGATTTTTCGATAAGTTCTACGTCCAGTCGCTTTTCCAGTTCGAAGTCCTGGGGAACTGAGCCGCCAATAATATTCGTTCCAGGACGCAATGTTAGTGCGTTCATCAGAATCTTCGAGAAATCGAGAGTGTTGACCTTTTTGATGGAGGATCGGCGAACCTTGAGGAGGTCGGTGCGGCCGACGAGGTCCTGGAACTTGCGAATGCCCAGCGAGGCCATATGCTTGCGAACCTGTAAAAGAGAGAGTTGACAGAGCATCACAAAGTAGGATTAGATTAGAGTGTCAAGGCTTTCTAGTGCACTGGAGTCAATGTCCTTCTGGCACCGAACGTCAAACCAGCAGCCAGCGCTGCATCAAGTCATCAACAAATCGTCCTCAGTCTCCGGAATTGTTTCAACTCACGGCTTGCTTAGGCCATTACTGTTTACAGGGATATAGAGAGAGGTCACAAATGTGTCCTACTCAAAGTGAGCAAAGAAGACGGTGGTCCTCCGGGATGGAGGAGTTTATTGGTAAGTAAGATTGAGTATGATCAATTCACAACAGATCAGATTTCAGTTAGGAGGCCGGTTTCTTGGAGGTAGCTGAGAATTGGTGCCGCACTGAATGGTCTCTGAGGGAACTCAGTAAGCATTAGGCGGAGTGTATTAGGAAGGTCCAGGAACCGGCTCCTGGGGAAGTAGGTGCGCCGACATTCCGTCCATGTGGGGCATTCTGCCAAGACATGGGCTATTGTAAGAGGGACTAGACAGTCCATGCAGTAAGGAGGTGGTGACGCCTCCATAAGGTGTCTGTGTGTTAGTCTGCTATGTCCTATTCTTAGTCGGCATAGAGTTACCTCGGTCCGTCGAGATCGGTTGCTTGATGAGACCCAGGGTATGGGTGCGTCTTTAATAGTACGCAGTTTATTGCTCATAGGAACATCAGACCATTCCATGTTC
>SDVV010005062.1:0-19554 GCA_016164225.1 Gammarus roeselii | reverse complement strand
ATATATGTTTCTCCGTGTGCAAGTACGCACTCTGTTACCGTGACACAAAAATCATCACACCGGTTTGTGTATGAACGCATACAAATGTAAATATATTTATTTCTTGGTTGTTTATTATGTCAGTGGTCCTCTAACTCACATAGAAACACCCATACCGTCACACTCTTTGCTGTTCAATTAATTGGGCTGTGGGTTTGAACTATAGAATTCATACTAATTATTATGCAAAAAATTCCTAGGTCAAATAGCAACACCTAATCTCATTGGGATATAATGCATACTTATTGTGCACCACAAACCTACCTTGACAGCTCTTTCGTCGTGACACGTTAGGGAGCTCAATGTTCCCCAAGAATAACACACAACTCGTGTACGAAGAAACCTTTTTTAAGTTGATCACATATTATAATATTGATACTTTATCTGTTTTGTTTTGTCAGTGACTCTCTGTCTCGCATAGGCCCACTAATACCGTCGCATTCTTTGCTACCCAATAAATTAGGCTGTGCTGCTGAATTAACAATTCTCACTCTAACTAATTGTCATATAAATGATCCCCTTGTCAAATCGCAACACCTTATGTCAACAGGATACAGTGCATATCTTCTGAGTACATTACAACATACCCTCATAGCTCTCTTGTCATGACATGGTTAGTCAATAGTCGTGTTCGTATGTCCAGCTAGGATAGTAAAATGGCTCCCTACCGCTCGCACACAGCTCCAACTACTTAGTTACATGTTCTAAGCTTGTCATTTTACCTATTTTAAATTTATTATGTATAAATTTATTGTTTAGAACGAAGAACATACCATCTGTGTACGAATAAACTTTTTTAGAATTTATTTATTTATTATTTTCATTACCCTCTTTGAGATAGATGTACTCAGGGGGCAATAAACTGAATGACCCTCTTTGAGTTAGATGTACTCAGGGGAAATAAATTTTATTACCCTCTTTGATATAAATGTACTCAGGGGGCAATACACTGTATGACCCTCTTTGAGTTAGATGTACTCAGGGGGCGATAATGAAAATAAGGGTGGTAGCTGTTCAAGGACTATGAAGTGCATCCGTTGCTTCAAAGGCAGCTTGAGTAATCTTATCAGCAGCCTAATATCCAAGATTCCGGGTTATTGCAAGCAAACAGCCGCCGTGAAATGTTTTAACCGTAGAGCGATTTAACGTTAACAGAAAAAATCAACTTTTTGTGTAGCCTGAAATCTTTGAAGGTGTTGATGGTGTGGCTTTTTGAGATTTTGAAAGTAGCATGACATTATTTGGCAGGCTGTTGGTTCCACAAGAGAATAAGAATAAATATGATACTGCGCTGGCCAAATTGAAATATGCTGCAACTGTGTGCAGCGTTCGTCTCGAACAAAGTGCTTTGAATTAGTTGGTGTAAAGCACAATTTTATAAACTCTAGTCAGAAGACTGTTTTGTTCATTTTTTGAGTCATTCGAATAACTGTACGGCCCTCATTCTAACATCAAGCCACCGTAAAGTATCCACTCTAACATCACGCATCTGAACTGCTATCTCTCTAACATCAAGCAACTGTACGTCCCTCATTCATACATCAAGCCACTGTACAGTTCCACTCTGACATCAAGCATCTGAACTGCTATCGCTCTAACATCAAGCAACTGTACGGCCCTCATTCTTACATCAAGCAACTGTACAGTTCCACTCTAACATCAAGCATCTGAACTGCTATCGCTCTAACATCAAGCAACTGTACGCCCCTCATTCTTACATCAAGCCACTGTACAGTATCCACTCTAACATCAAGCCACTGTACAGTATCCACTCTAACATCAAGCAACTGTACAGTATCCACTCTAACATCAAGCAACTGTACGCCCCTCATTCTTACATCAAGCCACTGTACAGTATCCACTCTAACATCAAGCAACTGTACAGTTCCACTCTAACATCAAGCAACTGTACAGTTCCACTCTAACATCAAGCATCTGAACTGCTATCTCTCTAACATCAAGCAACTGTACGCCCCTCATTCTTACATCAAGCCACTGTACAGTATCCACTCTAACATCAAGCCACTGTACAGTATCCACTCTAACATCAAGCCACTGTACAGTATCCACTCTAACATCAAGCCACTGTACAGTATCCACTCTAACATCAAGCAACTGTACAGTTCCACTCTAACATCAAGCAACTGAACTGCTATCTCTCTAACATCAAGCCACTGTACAGTTCCACTCTAACATCAAGCCACTGTACAGTTCCACTCTAACATCAAGCATCTGAACTGCTATCTCTCTAACATCAAGCAACTGTACGGCCCTCATTCATACATCAAGCCACTGTACAGTATCCACTCTAACATCAAGCCACTGTACAGTATCCACTCTAACATCAAGCCACTGTACAGTATCCACTCTAACATCAAGCCACTGTACAGTAACCACTCTAACAACAAGCCACTGTACAGTAACCACTCTAACATCAAGCCACTGTACAGTATCCACTCTAACATCAAGCCGCTGTACAATATCCACTCTAACATCAAACCACTGTACAGTATCCACTCCAACATCAAGCATCTGAACTGCTATGTCTCTAGCATCAAGCAACTGTACGGCCTTCACTCTAACATCAAGCCACTGCACAGTATTCACTCTAACATCAAACATCTGAACTGCTATCACTTTATCATCAAGCAACTGTACGGCCTTCACTTTAACATCAATCAACTGTACAGCCTTCCCTCTAATATCATGCATCTGTACGGCCCTTATTCTTAAATCTAGTCACTATAAAGTATCCACTCTAACATCAAGCATCTGAAGTGCTATCTCTCTAGCAGCAAGCAACTGTACGGCCTTCACTCTAACATCAAGCAACTGTACAGCCTTCACTCTAACATCAAGCAACTGTACGCCCTTCCCTATAACATCAAGCATATGAACTGCTTTCACAACCAGGGCAAAATTCAATTTAATAATTAAAAACTTCATCAACGAAAATATCCATTGCCAACTTGATTTGCGAATACTGAGCCCTGGTCCGGAAGAGAAAGAAATCTTTAAATTATTTTCAATTTTATTTCAAAAAATAACACGAAGGGCGTAGACGTGTTAAAAAATATTTTCTCTAAATATTTTATTACCCGTAAATAACTGTTTATATCAATCTAACCCAATAGTGGTAAAAGTTTGCGTCTTTATAGGGTGGTGAAGAATACATTGATTAGAGAGACCCAAATGTTGATTATAAAGGCCTTAAGTAAGCATCAGATAGCTCTGCATGTTTCTAACAGACGCCTGCTCTCTTCCGCGAAAAAAAGCATAGGTAAAAATACCATTATTATGAACTTGTTTATGCCATAAAATGGACAAATAGCTATCTGTATCTTTATAGATATAAAAAACTAATGGTGAAAAAAAGGTAGAATATGATCTCTGATATCCCAGGGCATGGACAAAATCCACTGACGTATTGCTTCGTTTGAGATCCATCTTTTCAGAGAGCGTCATCTGCTAATTTCCACTGTATAAAGACCACAAAGTTATTATTTGCTCGCAGCAGCCACTGGTCCTTGCTGTTTGACGTCCTCTCGGATGCATCTTCACCAAAAGCCAAGTCTTCACGAAGAACACAGGTCTCCACGAAGAACACAGGTCTCCATGGAGAACACGTCTCTACGAAGAATACAGGTCTTCACGAAGAACACAGGTCTCCACGAAGAACACAGGTCTCCATGAAGAACACGTCCCTACGAAGAACACAGGTCTTCACGAAGAACACAGGTCTCCACGAAGAACACAGGTCTCCATGATGAAGACATCTCTACGAAGAACACAGGTCTTCACGTAGAACACAGGTCTCCCCGAAGAACACAGGTCTTCACGAAGAACAAAGGTCTCCACGAAGAACACAGGTTTCCACGAAGAACACATGTCTCAATTAAGAACACATGTCTCTACGAAGAACACATGTCTCAACGAGTCGCTTCAAAGTTATCAGTCAGAATACTTTAAGAAGCCGTCACTAATAACGAAGGTTAATAATCAGCAGTCGCCAGCAGAGGGCACTCCAAACATTTGCCGACAAAGACTGGAAGATTTAATTCTTTTCAACTTTGAACGTTTGTTAAGTTCAACGGAAAGAATTTTATTTTCTATTCGGAATTGAATATTCTTGATTTATCTTCTTGAGCGAAGAGAAGTAGACCGCGAGTTGAACTGATACGGAGTAGCGCTGATACGCCCGTGCCCCAGGAGAGTGCTATCACGGACGGATGTTCCGTCTAGATGCAGTTTAATGTCAACACAAAAATTTAACTATTAACGGATTCAAGAACTCGCTTTGATGCTCAGGATCCAACGACCCCACAGTACTATGAAGTTGGTCGATAGTATACTTGCATCGAACGCCACAGTACTATGAAGCTTGGTCGATAGTATACCTGCTTTGAACGTCATAGTACTATGAAGCTTGGTCGATAGTATACCTGCATTGAACGTCATAGTACTATGAAGCTTGGTCGATAGTATACCTGCATTGAACGTCATAGTACTATGAAGCTTGGTCGATAGTATACCTGTAGTGAACGACACAGTACTGTGAACTAGGTCGATAGTATACCTGCATTGAACGTCATAGCACTGTGAACTAGGTCGATAGTATACCTGCATTGAACGTCATAGTACTGTGAACTAGGTCGATAGTATACCTGCATTGAACGTCATAGTACTGTGAACTAGGTCGATAGTATACCTGCATTGAACGTAATAGTACTGTGAACTAGGTCGATAGTATACCTACATTGACGTCATTACCTCCAAGCAGTACTAAGTTGAGAGCGATGGTACCCTTACCTGTTGCCCATCACTGTTGTTCAAGAGGAGGCCTGCCTGCCATCAAGGATTCCTCTCAGAAGAGCCGTAGCTCAATGGTATCAAATCGTATTTTGCGGTATCCCAATGGCATATCTATGACATTCCAAAGGTTTCCTTATGTTATTCCAATAGTATCCCAGTGTTATCCCCAAGGTATTCCAATGGTATCCCAATACACCACAATGGTACCCTAATATTATCCAATTGTATCCCAACGGTAGCCAAATGGCATCCCAGTGACATTCCAATGATATCACAATGGTATCCTAATGGTTTCATAATGGTATCCTCATAGTTACAAAATTAATCCTAATGAAATTTGAATGGAATCCAAATAGTATCCCAATAATATCCCAATGGGCAACTCAATATTACCCCAATGATATCCCAATTTGATTCTTTATTAACCTGTTTTTGAGCTCGGTCTGTTACCTCTTGAAAGAAAACAAAAACGAAGAATTACAAGCAAAGTTGTGGTAATAACTCTACGGATATTTCTAAGATGCATTCAACTATCTCCAAATGCTCAGCGATGCAATTATTGATAAATACCTACTGTATGATTGAATTACTGTGACGTACTCTAGGATCCAATTCTTTCTAGTTTTTTTCATTGATATTTAATATAATTGAAAGAAAACGGTAGTCCGAATCAGAAACAGTATAGTTTCAAATGAACAATTTCAGTAGGTACGCTGTATAGTATAACTGGTACACGCTGCCAAAAGTATAGTTTCATGTGAACAACTTCAGAAGTTGCGCTGTATAGTGTAGAAATAGGCTGTAAAAACCGTGTCGTTTCATATGAACAATTTTAGTTGTTACGCTGCTTAGTGCAACAATAGGCTGTACACACAGTGCCGTTTCATATGTGCAATTAAAGTTGTTACGCTGTATAGTGTATCAACTGGCTGACATCACAAAAGAACAACAATAGATTCATAACAAAGCCTGATAAACTAACTTAGTCCAAAGATTACAAGTTCAAGTTGACCTTGCGTGAAAATTTATTCTGTTGTACTCAGGCTTGGTGGCTGGAGGGCTTTACCTGCAGTTGTTGTTCACCTCCGGTCAGTGTTGGCCTGTTCGCCGTTGAGGGAGGGCGTGTTGCAGCGCACTTCCACCATTCCTCTTTGGTGACGCTCTAGCATCTGTTGCGATATCTTCCTGGAATAGAGACAAAAGAAGACGGCCTGATATTTGCCGATTCACGTCATGGTATTTGATAAACTCTGCAGTTGGTTTTAATATATGGCTTCTGTGAGTCGGGATGTGAGGATTATATTATAAATAGAATAAGCTGCACTGTATGTGGGGAGAAAGGTGAATGAAAATGAAGGGAAAGTGTTCATGACTGTTCACTAGCGGCAAACATCCACCATTTGAATTGAGTAAAATGGATACCGAGTGATGGTTTGATGAACGTGTTTGGTATCCTCGACAAGCCGGCTTCAGGGTTTCAGAGTGCCGGCTTATTATCCCCCAACTTCATATATGGGGAAAAGGGTCATGAGAAGGAGTTTATAATACCCTACCTCATAAATGGCTATTTCATTACTACGGTCTTGTCATTGCCATTCTTATTTTGTGTAGGGTTCACGAGAAGGTTAATTGTACCTGATCTGATGTACAGCATTCCATGAACAGGGTTTACAATCTTACTCATCCCTGGGGGTTTCAGAAGATGGGAGTTCTGGGGGTTGCAGGCATAGGGCTTTAATAAACCCCAACTCGCTTATTTGTGGGTTGAGAGGAGACTATTAACTCTCTGTCTCATTTTTTTCTGGAGGTTTAAATTCACTTATCATAATACAGGGAGTTTCCAAGGAAATATAATTTTATATCCTCCTCATCTAACTCGTTCATTTTTTCCAATAAATAAATTAGGGCTAAAGTGCAATTACCTGTTAAATGCAACGCGTCCTTCTCCGCTATGAGGCGCCCTCTTTCGTTAAGATGTGCCCCTCTCGCTATTATACGCGCTCCTTCTTTATGACGCGCTCATCATCGTAATAAGGCGGCCTAACTTGTTATAATACGGACTTCCTCCTTATGATGTGCCATTCCTCGTTATGGTGCGACCTTCTTCGTTATGGTTCGCTCTATCTCGTTATGATGAGCCCTTCCTCGTTATGAGGCACCCTTTCTCATTATGATGCGCCTTTCTTCGTCATTAGGTCGGTTGTGTGCCGCTGATATAAGAAATATTGAAATAATTCTTCATAATTTAAAATGCTGGTGGTATTAGCAGCTCAGGGGAGGGATTAATTAATACCCTACATAGTTGCACTACAGAGTTCAAAGTACCGTCTGTGAAAACAGATGCTAACATGCATTACAAAGCATAATTGTTCATGATGCACTCTTGCATCAATCTCAAAGTTATCTTGACAACTTCAAGTTACCCTTCATGGAAATAAATGTTGCGGTAATTGTTCATAAAGTTTTGTCATTTACATTAATGTCAAACTTAAATTAACCACGTGTATCTTTGTCTTATTCGTGCACTCATAAAATTGCTGAATCTTGTTTAAATAGTGTAAAACAGTGGAAGATGAATCCTCATTGTTGGGTCTGTGACCCCCGAGTCATTTATTGGGATAGTGGTGATATCCTTTGCCCGGGCAGAGAGGGGAGGGGGTATGACACGTGTTGCCCATGATACTCGTTTATATTGTTTCATTTTGATGAGTGTAACAAGCCAACAGGGAGGTTAAACGAGATCTTCCTACCGGCTGAGGAAAATAGTTACCCACTGGAAAAAAAAATCGTTAAGAAATTTAAAGATGATAAGGGGAAGGGACGTAAGTGACCCAGCGTACCAGTGTAAAATATCCATGTAACTGTCTGATATTTTGGTGCAGCAAATCGGAAATTTTATAATAATTCTTCGAAGTCTCTCGGTGCACGATACTGAGGGCTCACGTGTAATTCGCTCAGTCGAATGTGATATTGAGCAAATGAATAGATTTATTATCGAGGATTATTGACCACTTTGGTTAAGTTTCCGACAAAAACTTGATAACAGTCGTGTATGAGGGATGAAAAAGTATTGTTCGGGAATTTCCTGGAAGAAATAATGTATGATGATGCATTGTTCGATAATATTATTTTAAATAATAATGTATGACTATGGCTGATTATTCGACAATACCCTAGAAGGATTAATGTGAGATTATGAGAAATTGTTCGCTATTACCCTGGAAGAAATTATGTATGATTACGAGTGATTGTTCGATAATACCCTGGAAGGGATAATGTATGATGATGAGAAATTGTTCGGAAACACTATTTAAAGAATAGTGTCTGATTATGAGGCATTGTTCGTCAATACCTTGGAACGAATAATGTATGCCTATGAGGGATTGGTTGACATTACCCTTGAAGGAATAATGTACGATTATGAGGAAATATTTGGTAATATCCTAGAAGAAATAATATATGATTATGAGGAATTGTTCGATAATACCATGCAATAAATAATTTTAAGGTTATGAGACATTGTTCGATAATACCCTGGAAGGAAAATGTAAGATGATGGATTGCTCTATATTTACATAATTTCATTTAATGAATGTTGTATGGTGATAAAGCATTGCAACGACAAATTTTAATCACGAATTGATCGCTATCACCGTGGTGATGGTGATCACTAACACCGTGGTGTTGGTGATCACTAACACCGTGGTGTTGGTGATCACTAAAACCGGGTGATGGCAATCACTAACACCGTGTTAATGTTTATCACTAATGTAAGGCATTGCAAAATAAAATTCTGGAAACTTACATAGTGGTGATACAGATCACTAACACCGTGCTGATGGTAATCACTAACAGCATGGTGATGGTGATCACTAACACCGTGCTGATGGTATTCACTACCACCGTGGTGATGGTGATCACATATACCGTGCTGATGGTAAACACTAACACCGTGGTGATGGTGATCACAAATACCGTGCTGATGGTAATCACTAACAGCATGGTGATGGTGATCACTAACACCGTGCCGATGGTAATCACTAACACCGTGGTGATGGTGATAACAAATACCGTGCTGATGGTAATCACTAACAGCACCAGTATCAACGTTGTGTTGGTTGTTGTTGTCGCTACTCAACCCTAGATCTGCCTGCTGAGGAGGAGCCTCGGCCGGCACATTGCCCAATGGTCAGGTAACCACCGACATGTACAGGTTGGGAATGCTACAAATGGTGTAGTCCCTATCTTAGACCCACAGTCCCGAAGAAGTACAGTAGATGTTGTCTTGCGGCCGCTCCCACAGATCACGCACCAACGGGATATTATGATTGAGTCTATCGGGAGCAACTGCTTGGCACGACGGGTAATGGCGGTGTGAAGAGAGCCCAAGTGAGCTCCCGATGTGTCATGTAGATTCCGGGTGGTTTGACGTGGGTTCAGTAGTTGGTGGCAGGGATGGAACGTGTTCTCCTTCTTGTTAAAGAATTATGACTCTCTCCTGACAGATGATGTTTGAGAGGGAGGATTTCGGTTTCCTCACGCAGTTGGCAAATGGTTGCGGTCTGTGTACAAACCGTTTCGGTGAGTAATGCCATGTTCCGCTTTCCTTCTAGGGAATTAATGAGTGTGGAGAAAGTTTGGATTTCTGGAGTGTCCGTAAGTAGTTGTGGTATGTGCCCGGGTCACCTTCAGTCTAGGTATGACCTCAGTGCTGATTGTGTGAGATTGTGTAGCATGGAAGTACTCTTGAGCGGGACATGAGGGTGGATGCGGTGTTCACTGTTATCTGGTGTTAATAATGTGAGGGATGACTAGCTTGCGGACACCTTAATTCTATTGTTCAGCAGCCAGGCTTCAAGAGAGTTCAGGAACTGTTGGCGGTGAGCAGTTGCGGTCTTGTGTTTGTGGTGTAGTGGGTCTATTGTGTAATCGTCCGGGTATGAGCTGATGTAGGTGTTGGATTGAGTTGGTATAAGCAGTTCGTGCATGAAGGCGTTGGGATTGAGGGGAAATGAACGGAGCTCTGTGGTCGCCACTGGGGAGGTTGCGTGTTCGAGATGGCTTGTCATTGTAGACTGCATGTCTGTCAGGGAGGTAAACAGCAAGCCATCTCGAACACGCCTGCGGGTGATGTATGGAGAGGGTCAACGTCTGGGTCAATCTGCAATTTGTGTAACTATGATGATGCTGATGATCATCGCTAACACCGTGCTTATGGTGATCACTAACACCGTGCTGATGGTGATCATTAACCCCGTGCTGATAGTGAACATTAACACCGTACTGATGGTGAACATTAACACCGTGCTGATGATCATCGCTAACACAGTGCTGATGGTGATCATTAACACCGTGCTGATGGTGATCACTAACACAGTGCTGATGGTGATCATCAACACCGTGCTGATGGTCATCGCTGACACCGTGCTGATGGTGATCGCTAACACCGTGCTGATGATGATCGGTAACACCGTGCTGATGGTAACCATTGACACCGTGCTGATGGTGACCATTAACACCGTGTTGATGGTGATCATTAACCCCTTGCTGATAGTGAGCATTAACACCGTAATGATGGTGATCATTAACACCGTGCTGATGATCATCGCTAACAGAGTGCTGATGGTGATCATTAACACCGTGCTGATGGCGATCATTAACACCGTGCTGATGTTCATCGCTAACACCGTGCTGCTGGTGATCGCAAACACCGTGCTGATGGTGATCAAAAACATCGTGCTGATGGTCATCACTGACACCGTGCTGATGGTGATCGCTAACACCGTGCTGATGATGATCATGAACCCGTTCTGATGGTGACCATTATTACCGTGCTGATGGTGACCATCAACACCGTACTGATGATGATCATGAACCCCGTGCTGATGGTGAACATTAGCACCGCACTGATGGTGATCATTACCAACGTGCTGATGTTCATCGCTAACACCGTGCTGGTGGTGATCATTAACCCCGTGCTGAAGGTGATCATTAACACCGCGCTGATGGTGATCGCTAACACCGTGGCGCTCATTAACTACGTGCTGATGTTGTAATTGCTAGAGTCGCCAAATATCAATGAATTTCTCGGGGCTTACAGGCCAGTGTGTCATTCAGCAGCGTGTCATTCAGGATTCAAAGAGCTACCATTCAGCATTGATGCATGTTACTGGTATGAAGTAAACGTCAATCCTAGTTGAACATGCCCACGAAACGATATCCAAGTAAAAAAACATAACATGAAACAAATATCATCCATTTGTTTCTCCGATTACTAGTAAGGGCAAATTTGTTATGGATGACCGCATTCGGAATGAGCTAATAAATCAATGTTGTGATTCCTCAATTGTTTTTAATGTTACATAAGAAGATGGCATAATTATTGTCGTATTTCATTATCCAATTCCTGCTCCGCGCTCTCTCATGGTGTGCATTGTTCGCGATGTGATGACTATAATGCACATTGACTGGTGAAACTCTTGATTTGACTCTCCTCTGACATTGATTATAATACACATTGACTGGTGAAACTCTTGATTTGACTCTCCTCTGACATTGATTATAATACACATTGACTGGTGAAACTCTTGATTTGACTCTCCTCTGACATTGATTATAATACACATTGACTGGTGAAACTCTGGATTTGACTCTCCTCTGACATTGATTATAATACACATTGACTGGTGAAACTCTTGATTTGACTCTCCTCTGACAATGATTATAATACAAATTGACTGGTGAAACTCTTGATTTGACTCTCCTTTGACATCGATTATAATACACATTGACTGGTGAAACTCTTAATTTGACTCTCCGGTGACATTGATTCTAATGCACATTGACTGGTGAAACTCTTGATTTGACTCTCCTCTGACATTGATTATAATACACATTGACTGGTGAAACTCTTGATCTGACTCTACTCTGACATTGATTATAATACACATTGACTGGTGAAACTCTTGATTTGACTCTCCGGTGACATTGATTATAATGCACTTTGACTGGTGAAACTCTTGATGGGACTCTCCTCAGGCATTGACTATAATACACATTGACTGGTGAAACTCTTGGTTTGCCTCTTCGGTGACATTGATTATAAAGAACATTGACTGGTAAAACTCTTGATTTGACTCCTTTGTGACATTGACTATAATGTACATTGACCGGTGAAAGTCTTGATTTGACTCTCCTCTGAATTGATTATAATACACATTGACTGGTGAAACTCTTGATGGGACTCTCCTCGGGCATTGACTATAATACACATTGACTGGTGAAACTCTTGATTTGCCTCTCCGGTGACATTGATTTTAAAGAACTTTGGCTGGTAAAACTCTTGATTTGACCCCTTTGTGACATTGACTATAATGCACATTGACCGGTGAAACTTTTGGTTTGAATCTCCCCGACATTGATTATAATACATATTGAATGGTGAAACTCTTGATTTGACTGGCCGGTGACATCAATTATAAAGCACATTGACTGGTGAAACTATTGATTTGACTCTCATGTGACCTTGACTATCATGCACATTGACAGGTGAAAGTCATGATTTGACTCACCTGTGACATTGATCATAATGCACATTGACTGGTGAAACTCATGATTTGACTTCCTTGTGTTCCTTGTGACATTGATTTTAATGCTCATTGACTGTTAAAACTCTTGATATGACTCTTCTCTGACATCGACTATAATGCACATTGAGTGCTGAAATTCTTGATTTGACTCTCCTGTGACATTGATTATAATGCACATTGACTCGTGAAACTCTTGATTCGACTCTCTTATGAGATTAATTATAATGCACATTGACTTGCGAAACTCTTGATTTGACTCTCATCTGACATTGATTATATTACACATTGACTGGTGAAACTCTTGGTTTGACTCTCACGTGACATTGATTATAATGTACATTGACTGGGGAAATTCTTGAATTGACTCTCCTCTGACATTGATCATAATACACATAAACTGGTTAAACTCTTGATATGACTCTTCTCTGGCATTGATTATAAAGGACATTGCCTGCTGGAACTCTTGATATGACTCTCTTGTGACATTGATTATAATACACATTGACTGGTGAAACTCTTGATTTGACTCTCCTCTGACATTGACTATAATACCTATTGACTGGTGTAACTCCTGATATAAATCTTCTCTGGCATTGACTATAATGCACATTGAGGGCTGAAATTCATGATTTGACTCTCCGGTGACATTGATCATAATGCACATTGACTGGTGAAACTCTTGTTTTGACTCTCATAAGACATCGACTAGAATGCACATTGACAGGTGAAACTCTTGGTTTGACTCTCATGTGACATTGATTATAATGTACATTGACTGGTGAATCTCTTGATTGGACTCTCCCCAGGCATTGATTATAAAACACCTAAACTGGTGAAACTCTTATTTTTACTCGCCGGTGACATTGATTATAATGCATATTGACTGGAGAAACTCTTGATTTGACTCTCCTCCGACATTGATTATAATACACATTGACTGGTGAAACTCCTGATATGACTCATCTCTGGCATTGACTATAATGAACATTGAGTGCTGAAATTCTTGATTGGACTCTCCTGTGACACTGATTGTAATACAAAAGGGCTGGTGAAATTCTTGATTTGACTCTATGTCACATTGATTATAATGCACTTTGAGTGGTGAAATTCTTGATTTGACTCTTCTGTGACATTGACTATATGGCACATTGACAGGTGAAACTCTTGATTTGATTCTGTCCTGACATTTATTATGATACACTTTGACTGGTGAAACTCTTGATTTGACTCTCCGGTGACATTGATTATAATGCACATTGACTGGTGAAACTCGTGATTTGACTCTCATGTGACATTGATTATAATACACATTGACTGGTGAAACTCTTGATATGACTCTCCTTTGGCATTGACTATAATGCACATTGACTGCTGATACTTTTGATTTGACTCGCCGGTGACATTGATTATAATGAACATTGACTGGTGAAACTCATGATTTGACTCTCTTTTGTTCCTTGTGACATTGATTTTAATGCACATTGACTGGTGAAAGTCTTGATTTGACTCTCTTGTGACATTACCTATAATTCACTTTGACTGGTGAAAGTTTTGATTCGACTCTCCTTTTACATTGATTTTATATGACACACTGACTGGTGAAACTCTTGATATGACTCTTCACTGGCATTGACTATAATGCACGTTGAGTGCTGAAATTCTTGTTTTGAATCTCCTGTGACATTGATTATAATGCACATTGACTAGTGAAATTCTTGATTCGACCCTAATTTGACATTGATTACATTGCATATTGACGGTGAAACTCTTGATTTGATTCCCCTGTGACATTGATTATAATGCATATTGACCGATGAAACTCTCCATTTGACTCTCCTTTGATATTGATAATAATACACATTGACTGGTGAAACTCTTTTTATGACTCTTTTCTGGCATTGACAATATTGCACATTGACTGCTGGAACTCTTGATTTGACTCTCTGTCACATTGATTGTAATGCACATTGACTGGTGAAACTCTTGATTTGAATTTTTTGTGACATTAGTTGTAATGCACATTGACTGGTGAAACTCTTGATGTGACTCTCCTCTGACATTGATTATAATACACATTGACTGGTGAAAGTCTCGATTTGACTCTCATTTGACATTGATTAAAATGCACATTGACTGGCGAAACTCTCGATAAGACTCTCCTCTGGCATTGACTGTAATGCACATTGACTGCTGAAGTTTTTGATTTGACTCGCCGGTGACATTGATTATACTGAACATTGACTGGTGAAACTTTTGATTTGACTCCCTAGTGACATTGACTATAATGTACATTGACCTGTGAAAGTATTGATTTGACTCTCCTGTGACATGGATTATAATGCACATTGAGTGGTGAAACTCTTGATGTGACTCTTCTCTGACATTGATTATGATGCACATTGACTGGTGAAACTCATGATTTGACTCTCTTGTGTTCCTTGTGACATTGATTTTAATGCTCATTGACTGGTGAAACTCTTGGTTAGACTCTCCTGTGACATTAACTTTAAGGCACATTGAGTGATGAAAATCTTGATTTGACTCTCCTCTGAATTGATTATAAGACAAATTGACTGTTGAAACTCTTGATATGACTCTTCTCTGGCATTGACTATGATGCACATTGAGTGTTGAAATTCTTGATTTGAATCTCCTGTGACATTGATTATAATGCACATTGACAGGTGAAACTCTTGATTCGACTCTCTTATGACATTGATTACATGGCACATTGACTGGTGAAACTCTAGATTTGACTCTCTTTTGACATTGACTACAATGCACATTGAGTGGTGAAGCTCTTGGTTTGACTCTCACGTGACATTGATTAGAATGTACATTGACTGGTGAAACTCTTGAATTGACTTCCCTCTGACATTGATCATAATACATATTAACTGGTGAAACCCTTGATAAGACTCTTCTCTGGCATTGATTATAATGGACATTGACTGCTGAAATTCTTGATTTGACTCTCCTCTGACATTGATTGTAATGCACATTGACTGGTGAAACTCTTGATTTGACAATCTTGTGACATTGATTATAACGCACATTGATTGGTGAAATTCCAGATTTGACTCTCATGTGACACTGATTATAATGCAAAGTGACTGGTGAAACTCTTGATTTGAGTCTCTTTTGACATTGATTTTAATGCACATTGACTGACAAACTCTTGATTTGACTCGCATCTGACATTTATTATAATACACATTGACTGTTGAAACTCTTGATTTGACTCTCCTCTGACATTGACTATGATACCCATTGACTGGTGTAACTCCTGACATGACTCCTCTCTGGCATTGACTATAATGCACATTGAGGGCTGAAATTCATGATTTGACTCTCCGGTGACATTGATCATAATGCACAAGACTGGTGAAACTCTTGATTTGACTCTCTTCTGACATTGACTATAATGCACATTGACTGGTGAAACCCTTGATTTGCCTCTCCTCGGACATTGATTATAAACAAATTGCCTGGTGAAACTCCTGATATGACTCTTCTCTGGCATTGACTTCAATGCACATTGAGTGCTGAAATTCTTGATTTGACTCTCCTGTGACATTGATTATAATGCACGTTGACTGATGAAACTCTCGAATTGACTCTCTTGTGACATTGATTGTAATGTACATCGACTGGTGAAACTCTTGATATGTCTCTCCTCCGGCATTGACTATAATGAACATTGACTGCTGAAACTCTTGATTTGACGCTCCGGTGACATTGATTATAATGCCCGTTGACTGGTGAAATTATTGATTTGACTCTCTTGTGACATTGACTATAATGCACATTGACTGGTGAAACTCTTGATTTGAATTTTTTGTGACATTAGTTATAATGCACATTGACTGGTGAAACTCTCGATTTGACTCTCCCCTGACATTGATTGCAATACACATTGACTGTTGAAACTCGTGATTTGACTCGCTAGTGACATTGCTTATAATGCCCATTGACTGGTGAAACTCCTAAATTTGACTCTTTTGTGACATTGATTATAATGCACATTGACTGGTGAAACTCTTGATTTGACTCTCATGTGACATTGATTATAATGCACATTGACTGGTGAAACTCTTGATTTGACTCTCCTCTGGCATTGATTATAATGCTCATTGACTGGTGAAACTCTTGATTTGACTCTCCTCTGACATTGGTTATAATACACATTGACTGGTGAAACTCCTGATTTGACTATCTTGTGACATTGATTGTAATACATATTGACTGGGGAAACTCTTGTTTGACTCTCTTTCGACATTGATTATAATGCACATTGGCTGACGAAATTCTTGATTTGACTCTCCTCTGACATTGATTATAATACACATTGACTGGTGAAACACTTGATTTGACTCTCGTGTGTTCCTTGTGACATTGATTTTAATGCACATTGATTGGTGAAACTCTTGAATTGACTCTCTAGTGACATTGACTATAATGCACATTGACTGGTGAAACTCTTGATTTGACTCTTCTCTGACATTGATTATGAGACACATTGACTGTTGAAGCTCTTGATATGACTCATCTCTGGCATTGACTATAATGCACATTGAGTGCTGAAATTCTGGATTTGACTTTTTTGTGACATTGATTATAATGTACTTGACTGGTGAAACTCATGATTTGACTTTCATGTAACATTGGTTGTAATGCACATTGACTGGTGAAACTCTTGATTTGACTCTCCCCAGACATTGATTATAAAGCACATTGACTGGTGAAACTCTTGATTTGACTCTCCTGTGACATTGATTATAATACACATTGACTGATGAAACTCTTGATTTGACTCTCCCCTGTTAATGATTATAATACAAATTGACTGTTTTAATTCATGATTTGATTCACCGGTGACAATGATTATAATGCACATTGACTGGTGAATCTTTTGAGATGACTCTCCTCTGACATTGATTTTAATACACATTGACTGGTGAAACTCTTGATTTGACTCTTCTCTGTTTTTGACTATTCTGCACACTGAGAGCTGAAACTCTTGATTTGACTCTCCGGTGACATTGATTATAATGGACATTGACTCATGAAACTCATGATTTGACTTTCCGGTGACATTGATATCATTCAAACGGAGTTCTGTGTTTTTTTTTGTAAGGGGTTGCAGTTCCAGAACAAGTGCATCAATTGAATGCGAATATCTCTCTCACGAACGGGAAGGTCATTAGGTTATTTCAAGGGAGGAATTTGTTAAAAAAAAATCTATTTTACTCTCTTTGATGGATGATATCATTTTTTGCGTCATGCTCAATAGAAGTTAACGAAAGGTTAAGGTCCTCAACATGCAGGTTTTATTTCGATTTTTTATCGCCCGGTTTCATGTATACCGAGCACACTTCCCCCTAAACTAAACTGAAATTGTATCTTGGGACAGAATGAAATGATCGCGTTACCGCCATCAGCAGACCCATTACCGAGCTCGCTGGGGCTCATTACCGAGGACGTTGGGGCCCATTACCGAGCTCGCTGAATAACGAAATATTTGGGAAGAAGATTTTGATGGCGTACTTGACGTTCTTACTTTGGTACTTGGTGCTAGAGCTGTAGGAGATGACCACAACTTTGGCCGTTCACTGTTCATCAATGCGAAGCGACTTTGCTCTTAATGTGATAAAGCTTAACGATTGGACGTTCAGAATTTCCGTTAACAATTTTGATCAGCCAGTGAGATGTCACCGACGGTTAAACTTTGCAAAACCAGTATGTGCAATCATTGTTATTTGTTCATTGCATCACTATCGCGCCTTCACTTAATTATTTAACTGAATCATTGTTTGCCATTTAGGCGGTTCAAAACAGTTAGTTTCCAATTGATTGTTCACCCTGCAATTAATAACCGATGACAGTCATATGAAAGCTACGCAGTTAAAATTTTGGACAACTATTTTGAAGTCTTCCACGAGCAACTGAGGTAAGCCTAGAAAACTTCTATGATGTTTACCCGGCTTAGGCACGACAGAATCTCAAAACACCGTCATCCGGATAACGGCGATGTTTTTTTCTTCTGTTTTTCGGAATGGGATAAGCTTCCAACTGCCATGCGTCGACAAGTTGAGAAATCAATGGTTATTGACCAAGTCGTCGTCAAGTTAATTGAATTATGTTAGCACATCTCTGTCAATATGGCAGGCTTGCCACCAAAGGCTGGTACTCCACTGATTTGGATGAATGTTTACGGGTATAAAATAGTGTACAAGTCTACTGAGTGGTTGATATTCCCACTGAGTGTCCAATTGGAAGATGGCCTTTTCAACGTTTTAAATGCTCAATTGAAACTGCGATAACTCTGAATACATTTGTACAGTGGGTGTCAATTTTTCGGAAGTTTAGCAAGTCGCATATTTTCACATATATGGCTAAATGAGGGGGCCTGAAAATTTAAAAAAATTGTAGTCCTCTAACGGGTTTTCATTTTTACAGGGTGAAGCTTTTGGGGGTCTCAAGACGTTCCTTGCCATCCGCTTGGAATACAAGTATGTGATCGTTTATAAACGTGAACATTTTTATTCGATAAATGATCACATTGCTACGCTCAAACTAGATAACCTCATTCCGTGGATTTCCTTTATGAAGAAATAATTAATTTGATAACAGCGTTAATGAGCCCTCGAAACCATTTTACTTTTCTATACCATTGAAAACATATTTGCGCCAGTCACTAGGCTTATCATGTTAACACGTTTTGCAAGCCCAACCGATCATTTCCACTTCAATTCTTTCCATCGATGCTCGTAATGGAACACCTGTAAACGAATTATCCCAGCCCTGCTCTGGAAAACAACGCGGATGGTTCATTTGCGGAGTTGACCATGGAAGGGCAGCTACCTTTGGCGCTGATTAACAATTGGCGAGAAGGAAATGAGTACCATTTCCAGAAGAACCAAAATGAAGAAAGAGATTCTGCATGCTGGGACAGGATTCTGTTTCAAAAATAGTTTCTTGAAATGAATACAAGAAATATTTATCATTTGACGTCGAACATCAAAAGAATTGTGGAGTAAATTTTATGTTTTATTTGCCACAATGGAAACACAAATCATAGAGTAAAGATTTTAGCGTGCATTCGTATTCTGAC
>SDVV010005061.1:0-19554 GCA_016164225.1 Gammarus roeselii | reverse complement strand
CGAACTATAGACCTCGATAACGTGACTACACCAATCGGCCACACAGTCAAAAACGTTCACGGAAAATTCTCTACCATTTCTAGGTGGGACGCGTCATTCGACGAAGTCACGGGCACGAGTCCTTCCAGTACCACGTCACGAAACTGTTTCCTTATACCATTCTAGTACAAATTTTCTCTTTCTATAATATGGGGCCAACTTACTGCATCGTTATCAATTATTTCAGAAAAATCAGTAAAGTATGAACTGGCACCTTTTGATGATGAACGTTTTGTTATTTATTTATATAATAATTATTTGCACGAACGGTCCTTATAGTCACTACTTGTTTTATGCCACCCGCTGGTAATTGATTGTTGATGTCATTATTACCCGTGATATTCAGTGGCAAAGGCTGCATTTGCACTCATAGGGAATAGGCTCATCGATATTATGGATTATAGTGCCAATCGAGAATAACGGCTTCTTCATTAACGAAAATGTTTATGAATTCCTGTATTGGCATTCATGGGTCTATTATACAACGTGCTCTCGAAAAAAATGCTTGTAATGAAGTTAGCGTTCTGCTCATCCTAACCTCGCTACTCTCCAATGTACTCACGCATAGCCCACCCTCACCTTGCTACCTCCTAACGCTCCCCTGCCCTGCCCATGGTAACTTCAATACCCTCCAACACTTCCTTGCTCAGCCCACCTTAACCTTGCCACCCTCCATTGCTTGCCTACCCAGCCTCCTCTCACCCCTCACCCTCCCTCAGCTTAACCTCAGCCAACTCCATTCTAACGCCCCCCGCTTGACACTCCCCTCCTCGTTACACTCTACTGCACGCTCCTTCCCTGGCATCCGCCACTTAGTGCATAAGAGAGTCATTTGTCATCGCATGATGCCTTTTCGTTCCTTTTTCAGGTTCCAATTGCTTCACTCGTTTCATTCAAGTTGTTCTTTGAAACAATCAATCGGCTCCTATTGTTCGAATACCTCCGAGGCGAAGTATACTAATTTCCGCTTGAACAGAGGGATAGTTTTCGGAAACAGAGTTATTGTTTGTTCTGGTGGGAGAAATATTTCGTCGCTCATGCTCGGACTGCCTAGTGATATTGCGCACGGGAGACTAGGTAATTTTCTCGCTTATGTTACTAAGAGATATTCCGGATATAAAAAAAAAGCGGTTGTCAAATCCTGCATGTTTATGAATGAAAAAAAAAACATTTTAAAGTCCAATTCTGGACATCTTTGGTGCGTGTAATGACGGAAGGTCGGAAAAAAAATAGGTTTAAAAATAAATTCCGGGAAAATTATGCAAGCCAGTAGACGGTTAGGAAGCAGGGAACGAGGACTCATTATGATTTTATGATGACTGATGGACCTGGAATAGTGTATTTAAAGGTCCACTGAATCGTAATATTTCTACTGCCTATCAAAATACAATTTACAATAATCAGCATGTGAACGAGCATATAAAACACATCTGGTTAGTTGTTACTGCGATGTTGTGATTTGTTATGACAAATCATTTTTGATGACGTCAAATAAAATCTGTATTTTATTATTTGCAGTTAATTTTCATATTAGTGGGATTAGATAGATACAGTAATGTTATCACGTGACAGTGGCCACTATCCCTAGACTGATGGTGGATAAATATACCTGAAGCGTGTTAGTTAGCTAGTGGAGCATGAAATGCTGATCTCTTCACTAATGTCTGTAAGTCTGTTGATGCCAGTTTATTGAGTCTCTCAGCCCCAGTTACCTACAGTCTGTGGGTGCATTTTTAGAACGAATGTTTTGGGGCTGAAAGGTTCCAACACGAATCGATTATTTGATTTTTACTGAACATATTCACAAAATAATATTCACGTGGGGCTCGCTGGATTATCTAAGATTCCGTGCGCAGATCAATAAATGCAATGAGCTTCCTCGAGGCCACTCGATTGTTTATTGTTCGTATTATCTTATATTCTCTTCACAACTGAATAGCAGCCAAACATCGACAAAAAAAATACGGACAGTAATTTCATGACCCATTTCATTCAGAATAAACGGTGGTAACCTAGTTTTATCAAACAACGAATTATTCAAATAACGAATTACATCAATTAAATACATTTTACATTCGCGACGATTATGAAAAGTTTTTATACATTTAAATTAGGTCAAAATATTTGCAAACGAACCCTACGAATAATTGAAGTAAACACACAAAGGATTTCCTTCTAACAATGTGATGACTGACGTAAGGATCTAACCTGTTTAATATCCTGTTCCTAGGAAATGTTGCCAAACTTAGCATCAAACCAGCAATCCTGAACCTGTTGGTGCAACGGTTAAAGGCTCAGTTATTCAACCGTTAAAATAAGAGGGAACGTTGCCTTTAAATTGATCGAGAGAGCGATTATTTCTGCAAGTGTTGGTGGCTGAAGACCTTCAACCCCGGAACAAATTATTCGTGAGTGAAGAGAGAGGATAACTGCATTATTTTCAAGGGTGGAATGTTGTTGTATTAATATTGTCTTTATGGAATATTATTTGTTATTACATTACGATGGGACGACTGCAACTTCAAATATTGGTGTTTTAGGCAATTGTGGAGCAGAGGACCAACCTTGCAGGATTGATTCGAAATATTGACGGATTCTAAATTTATGAAGACGTTGTAGTGAAGAACCATTCCAATTATAAATGTTGTGCTAACATACTCATTTCAGGCAAGTCTAATCCTCTCTGATGTGGACCTCAGTCACTGTCTTTTTCTCAAATATTTGAAGACTATGACGCCACAAATTGTGTACTATAGTCACAAATTGTGTAAATTTACTCAGATATTTGAATTTTAAAGCCTTATTCATCATTATCACCTACAAGGGCAGGCACTTTGCCATGGATCTAAATTGTCGGTATTCTAAATGATGTCGGCTATCTAGCAATGGAGAGTTAAATGAGCTTAATGTCTCAATAACTCCTTTGATGCCGTTCTAGGGTCTGTTAAGACCCACCAGAGCCAACACGGTCATGATGAAGTTCGGATAATTGCCTTCATTTTCTTGGCAGCTGCGGTTATGAGACACCGGGTATTCAGTATGTGTAGTTTGTGTTCTCTACTTCATGGAGGAGTTATTTGGCGAAAAAATATCGTCTGAACAACGCAAAAATATCTCAATCTAAAATAAAATATAAATTATCCCGGGTAATAATAACAAGAATATGGGATTTTCCATGGAGTTGACATCAGAAAACGGCGTCTGTTAAGGTTTCAGAAGTTCATAATTCGTTTCTGTTTCTAATGGGTCTTCACAAAATCTTGTGGCTTCTACGCGTATTACAGATAAAACTTGTGTTTGGAAGCTGCTAATGTTTACTTTGTAGAGTTTCCGCACTCATTACTGGCCGGTCCAAAGGTGTCATCCTCATCACTTCCGTTCCAGAGGTGCCCCCTCAAAGAGACAGTCGCGGATTGGAGCCAATTACCCTCATTTTTTACCCTCTGATGGTACCGGGCACCAATTGCAGCAGATGTCACTAAATCCGATTGATGCTGACAGTGAGGCGCGCCATCTGGCGTCGCATGAGGAGAAACAGTGAGATCATTCGGACGACAGGTATCATGAGTACTTTAACGGAGTCCCTGTAGTCAAATATGGAGCTGTTTAAGAGGTGATTGTCTATAGGAACGCTATTAGAAAGTTAACGAAGCAATTGTTGGAAAATTCTTTTTTTTTACATATATGTTTTCCAAGAACTTTCCCTATTATGGTGTCCTGGACACGGTGTTTTTCATTAACTTTTTACTCTAAGTCTAGAGTTCATCATTGTTTTACATACCCGATTTACGCTATGGTGTGGAAAAAATACTGTTTAGGGGAGAGTTGTTTGCCTGTTGAATTGAGTAATTCAATACACTGTTAATGGAAAGACCTCGGAAATCAGAACATTAGTTCAAGGAAAGACTGGGCCGACACAATCTGCGAGAAATCCTTCACCATTCCAGACTTGTCCAGATGTTGTTAACTGCGAGCAGCACAGCAATTGGGAAAGGAAGGAGACATTTTGGTAAAGTAAAAGTCGTGATCAGCTCGTAGGACGTGACTCACAAACCTGCTTCACTGTTGCCATGACATTCAGGAACCTCACAAGATTAATAACGCTTGAATGATTCACGATGCTCATAGGCTTCCGGGGACCTATGTGTCCCACGTCATGACTCAACGCTAAGCTTCTCCAGACTAACGACAAAACTTCAATCTCACGGGGTTAAGGACTCAATTCCAAGGCTTGACATCATGAGTCCTTTTGTTGAGTCCTGAGTTGATTTCGGTGCACTTCCCGAGGCAACTTGCCCGATACTCAAACTTCATTTTGAAATAAAGTTGATGAATGGTCCCGCTCTCTGCGTCGAGATTGGAGAAGGACTTGACCCATGATTCCGCTGTAGTATGTATTCAATAAAAGATACATTGGAATGTTAGAAAAAAGGGCTCCGCACCGCGACAGAAACGCTATTATACATAACACTCAAACTAGACAATAATTATACAAATAACCGCAGATCCTCCAGCAGTTGATTTTAAATCTGCTACTCTAATGTCAACGAGAACAAAACAGCAGCAGTAACAATGAGACATAAACAGCAACAATGCACGAAAAATAACAAAGGATTCCATTGCCAGCAGCAGCCTTTCGCAAGCACTTGGCAAGATGCCAAACCTTGCGAGACTCTCGCTGGCCGCTCTAACTGAACAAAATGATCCATAAAAAGGCACGGTCGAGAGAGGCAGATTGTGGCTAGGCAATCCTGATTAAAGTTACTGCAAGGACATTTTGCAGAATACACTATAAAGTTTGCTGAACTATAATGTTTCTAACTTTCGTGCCGCATTGGAATTATTTATTGTAGTTTTCATTCAAACAGCTGTTTGCGCGACTGATTCTACGCTCTAATTGAGTGTTTCATGAAAAGTCTGTATCTAGATGGCGCTGTTCCTCTGTTTTTCTCTTCGAATCTGTGCGTCGGTAAATTAAATGCTGTAAAAGCAGAAAGCTCGTTGTCTCCGCAAGACATAACAATTTAGGGGTTTTCACATATCATGTTTTTGCCATATGCATGTCTTTTGTTGCTCAAAAAAATAGGGAATAAAATGACGTCTAATATCGAACAGATGGTTCCAAATTCCAAGAACTCAGCAAAACAAGCCGGTCATAGGTATCTTTTGTGAATTACAACATGCAAAATAAAAAAAAAAAATCGAATATATGGCGGGTTTTTCCTATTGTAATCATGGTGCTAGGCAAGTGTGTCTAAGATTAAGGGATATCAAATGATTCCTTGTTGCTCTGGGTGTGACCGCAACGCAAATCTCGACCACGGTGAAGAAACGGTATGCCGCGGTATTCCGAGTCATCCCTACTCTCCTACACTCCTATGCATTCCTGCTATTCCCATCCACAACTTGTTATTCTCAAATGCCTCCTTACTCAGCCTACCTTCCCATTTCCACCTTCTAATGCTATAGTCTCGACCCCCTCTCACGTTACAACCATCTGTCACCTCCTCACTCGGCACAACCTCTAACACCTGCTCGCTCAGCCCACCGTCACCTAGCTACCCTCAAATGCCTCCATTTCGAACCCACCCTCACCTTACCACCCTTTGACGCTCAACTGTTTAGCCCATCTTCTCCTTGCAATCCTCTAACGCCTCCTCACTCAGTCCACCGTCACCTAGCTACCATCAAATGCCTCCCCTTCGAACCCACCCTCACCTTACCACCCTTTAACGTTCAACTGTTTAGCCCACCTTCTCCTTGCAATCCTCTAACGCCTCCTCACTCACCTTGACACCGACCCATATACACCTTTCCATCCCGTGACGCCTTGATCCCTACTCAGTCCACCCTCACCTTGCCAGCGTTACCCGATCCCCGCCCAGCCAGTCCTCACTTTGCTCTATTTGTACCCCCGTTTGCTTTGCCCACACTCGCCTAGCTATCACCTTGAAATATCTCCTCACTTTGCAATATCTTACCGGCCCCCTTCTCAGCCCTTGCGTAAGCTCCCTTCTTGCAAGCAGTCAAGAAAATCAAGATGATCAAAACTAGGTCAATTTGTCATCTCGCGTTCCATTCTCTCTTCAGGTCCTAGTCGTCTCAATTGGTTCCTTCGAGTGGCACTCTGACGGACAGTCAGTAGGGACTGTCTGAATACTTCCGGCGAGAGATTTTATGATTTACTCCCGAGTCGATTGGTACTCCTGGGAAGCTGCGATAATGTTTCAGCTGATATTGCTAGCAATTATGTCGCATATTCCCGGTCCATTTCAGGAAGTTTGGACTGCCTGTTGTTATTTCAATCCAAAGACGAATAAATTCTGCAATTCTTTTTCGTGTTTGTTTCTGTAACAGTTCAGGAAAAAAGTATTCTACGCTCTATTCCATGATTTCGAGTGCAATTAAGAGGTAAATAAAGGCTCATTATTTGCACGAATTAACTTCACAGTGGAGATTTTAGGATAGTAAAGGAACGTCCAAATAATTTATTTATAAGCCACTCATAGACAATAATATGTCCAAACATGACTGTACCCTTTCATAAACGAGCTTACAAGTTCAACTACGACTAAATACATTTCAGATACTCAAAAGTAATCGAACGCTTCAATGTGTCTAAACATGTTCATGATTTCTCGAATAGAGTTGCATGATTAATTTCAGTAAATACAAATGCAAAAAGAAAATAAATAAAATACTGATCTATTCTTGATAACGCTCTCAAGAAATATGTTCGAACTTCACCGCATAACAGTCAGCCGTTCTGAAACTTTTGATGCACATGTTATCTGCTCAATAAAAATTAGTGTACGTTACACGCTTAATGAGTGCAGCTCAAATCCTGTTCTGGGCACTGTTGTTTTCCACGAGTTGTTCCGTTAAGATCTTCACATTAGATTTGATTGATGCCGAGTGAACGAGGGGAAAGCATCCATAATTATAGAGGGGCAATGTTGAGGTATCAACATTAACCTTTCATGGCAAACATTTCTCAAATACATTATGATGTGATGATCGCATATGTGAACATTGTTATTATTGTATATTATAAAAAAACGTGAATATCTCCGTAGTTTACATGATAAATGTGCAGTCGAGTTTATGAGCAGTTTCATCCCACGAGTTTGTTGCAAATAGTCACATTTTCCATTGTTTTGTTCAGTGCAAATCAAAGCTTGGGCTACGTCTGTCCGTATCCGAGCTGATTTTGATGAATGGATTTGCGTTTTTCCTACCTTGACGGAATCAAAATGACCGGACACGCTCGAATATCTGTTACGATCCCAAATTGCTAAAATTATTGATATTGTGACTGTCAAATCTACGCGTAAGATCTTCCTCAAATCTTAGCGGTAGAATATTGAGCCCTCGAAGTAGTTCCAATATGTTTCCGGGATCCATAACAACCAGAGTGCACCGCCTTACATGCCTCACTGAAATTTGTCGGTCCGGCATATCGAGGGAACTGTGACACTCAACTGCTGAGTAAGCAATATGGGTGATGTTTTTCTATTTACTTACATAAAGTTCCAAGTATGCGCTTGGTATCCTGATCCATTTTGGGCTACGGGGAACATACTATCAGTCTGAAACGACGGTATAGTGCAGCAAATATGTTTTTTTGGCTTAAAGAGTTGCTGATATGATGAAATGGACCAATCGTTTACTGATGATCCAGATTTTAGGCTGAGCCTAACTGATAACGTTGGAGGACACTTTCCGTTTGAGAAATATTTTTGAATTTATATCCCACGTCCATACTCACTAACATGAGTAAAAAAATATTCATAATGCATTTTGGTTTGACGGCAAAACATATTTCTATGTACTATTCTAACAGATTTTTTATAGCTACACAATGCCCCCGTTTCCTTATAGTTCAGCATGTTAATTTATTTGATGGTGAGGTGTGAAAATTTCCTGTCGCAAATGTCGTAAATAATTATATTCACAAACGGGGATTTGCATGTTGAAGTCCACTCAAAATGCGCTCTGTGACCGCATAAATGATGACGACAACCTCACATGGCAGGTTAATGAACTAAAGAGTACATTAACTATTATATTGACATTCTTATGTCCGTTTAAGCCCAACACAGTTAGCACGAATGTTCGGATTCATTTGAAGGTAATGGAATTTTACGTTTAGCGCAGAGTCACCCTGCCATCCTCCATCTCTGCCCTGTTAAGACCCACATGCGTCAAGCCGCCCTATAACGCTCCGCAACTCAGCTCACCCTCCTCTTGCCACCATCTAATGCTCCTCAGCACAGCTCACCTCCCCCTTGCCGCCATCTAATGCTCCCCAACACAGGCCAACTGCACCATGCAGCCCTTCAACACTCTGCAGCTCGGCTCACCCTCACCTTGCCACCATCAAATGCTCCCCAGCGCAGCTCACCCTCACCTTGACACCATCTAATGCTCCCCAGCAAAGCCCAACTGCACCATGCCACCCTACAACGCTTCGCAGCTCAGCTCACCCTTACCTTGCCACCATCTAATGCTCCCCAGCACAGCTCACCCTCACCTCGACACGATCTAATGCTCCCCAGCACAGCTCACCCTTACCTTGCCAGCATCTAATGCTCCCCAGCACAGCTCACCCTCACCTTGACACGATCTAATGCTCCCAGCTCAGCTCACCCTCACCTTGCCACCATCTAATGCTCCTCAGCTCAGCCCAGCTACACCATGTCGTCCTTCAACGCTACCCCGCTTCAGTCCTTTCTCATTTTGCCACAGTCCAGGGCCTCCCCAACCTTTAGCCTCCCTTCTCCTTTCCCCTTTAATCCCCATCTCATCCATCAGGCTACCTCACCTTGCTACCCTCCATCGCCTTCTGCCATCTGCGAGCCGACTGTCGCCATAGAAACCTCCAACGGCCCACGCTTTATCGCTTATTGATGTGATCCGACTACATTGTTTCAAATTCTGATACAAAAAACAAAATGATCTCTAATGTGTTCTGCTAGTTCGATAATATTTAAAATAAATGAAGGTACCTTTCAGTTTGAGAATATCAAATATAGCATGAAAAGCACAACAACAATCAATGTTTTCAATGTATTCAAACAGGGTCAAGTTGTTTCCATTATTTCCATTTGCGTACACGCGCACATGACTTCCCCCTGATCATTGGATGATTAAGGTAAACTCATCATTTGTGTGATACACCGTCAATACGATGTTTTCCCATTTTGTCAACATAATACAGCTGCAGTGAGACTTTTGATGCACAAGTCATGTGCCCATTTCCCCACTTGTTTTAAGTTGAGTGAATAAGATTTTTTATTTGATCGAAATAGCCATTACCCAAGAAGTACAAGCCGCTGCCCACAAGAAATGTTCAATTAAGATGATCAGATTTAAACCTCATGTTTTGCATGGAAAGTTATATTCAATAAGTCAATATAGAAGATTCCTCGAAAATTGAATCTTGTCCATTGCAATTTTGTCAAAATTTTATTTTGCCAAAAGCGAATTTGTGACCGTAGTTCTTGTTTCTGTTACTTGTTGCTATGAAGATTTTGAACGTCAGACCATGACGTTAGAATTGTAATGACGTCAGCCAATGAAAAGAAGCATCAAGGGTATCTGCGTCTTTGCCATTGGTCGTCTACTCGAAGCCGAGTGACATGACAAGAATCTGAAGGCGAGTACAGGAAGGGTACGAACGAGAGCGTTGATTGACATCGGTGATCGAGCCTTTGCATGAGGGCCAGGCTTTACCACAAGGCCCACTAGGCCACAGGGTAACGGGAATAGGGTGGGCATTGAGATTTCTTTCTACTTGACAACATCGTCACCAAGTCAGGCGATCTGATGGACCGGTTTGACGGTCTGATCACCTCCGTGTGACAGGACACGAGTGACAGTCATCTTTCCTTAGCGTCATATGCTGTGTTACGTCATCCAACCTAAAACTGTATTCCTGCGAGTGTTGTTCAACCTATGAAAAGTCACAATGTCTGGTATGACTTATTCAAGAGTGTGAACAAAATTGTTATGGTGCGCCGATTGCATTCGCGTTATAATCGTCGAAGTCCTCGGCGATTGATTAAACAAATGGCACAATGTGTTCTGCTTTGTCAGTGCTCTGTACCCGATAAAGCTCTAGCATAATTGTTTTTTAAAAATGTTCATGACTAAAAGTTTTGTAGCATCTTACAATGATCATTACCAATTTAATTCAATGTTTCAATATTGGGCCTCATTGTATTTCTTGTCTCCTGCATTGCGCATAGCCTTTTCTTCATTATCACAATAGTTTTCTTTCACTCTATTTTTGCTCCTGATAAGCAAAATATTCACTATTCAATATCCATTAAACCGATATTCTGTCATTACCCCTTTTAATTTATAGGGGTCGTAGAGCATTATGAAATCGTATGGCTGCAAATGAGTGATGTTGTGATGATATGATTTCGAAAACCATTTAGAGGAGCGAGGAGTTCCTATAGCAGAAAGGAATAAAATTGTCTCGCGATAGGCAAGAGTAAATCCCCAACGAGCTACATGGACGCAAAAGGGTTCACCAACTAAAACCCTTAAAAAATTACGGAAAAGAACCTGTTCTATAATAAACATATCAGACCAGTACGTGGTGGCAGTCACACACCGACATCCAATGTGACCGGTGCCCATCCGATAGAATTCGTTATTCAAAGAGAACGGACATCATATATGTTGTGGCGTTTATTTTATCTACTGGACGTACGAGGAACGTATAGTCTTTTTTGTTAAGGCTGATGTACGGCAATTTCTATGTATATCATGTATTGATTTGATCTACTACGTTCTGATCAATGTTTACAGAAGAATGACTGCCATTCACTGCTTGTTGATAATTACCTACCAATTGACCCTTTACTGCTAATCGTAGATATACTCTCATCCAGCTTCTTGGATGTTCATGAACGTGTTCGTAGTAACCCCGCCATTTGGAGTTATTACGTTTGAAGAATCCCTTTACCCTCAATGGGTCACGAAAACACACTTCTGCTGTAATCTCATTAGATTCGATATATCCAAGTGCAGTTATGAAGTGTAACTTCTTCCATTCTACTCCGCTACCTCCATTCCAGACCAGGAATGACGCCAGTCCAGATGTTGTTAACTGCGAGCAGCGTCTCTAGTGGAAATGGAAGGAGCTATTTTTGGTGAAGTAAGAACCGTGATCAGCTTAGCGCTCAAACACGATAGTTTATTTCGTCTAGCTGAGAAACCACATGACATTTGCGGTATAAATCAATATTTTTATTTGAAACTTCAACTCGATAACGATTTTTGTTATACAGGTTGTCCCTAGACATCTATAGGATACGAGTGCTACTTTTATTTTGCTTTACTTTTTTTCTACACTAACTCCAAAGTATTCTAGAGAAGTTCATTTCAAATATAAGGGTAAAGGAGCATATAAAAAAAGTGTCTAAAAAACTCTATGAGGAAAAATATAGGAGAGGAAAAAAATTCATATGATTGTTCCAATCCGAAGGTCTTCTGTTGGGTAGAATTAATTTGCTTTGAAGTCGACTGACGCGAGACATGAAGCATGACATGCGAACCCGACTAACACCTGTCACGATAGTCAGTGGCCTCAAAAGACTAATGACAAGTCGACTGACGCGAGACATAAACATGACATGTGAATCTGACTAGAACCTGTCACGATAGTCAGTGGCCTCAAAAGATTAATGACAAGTCGACTGACGCGAGACATAAACATGACATGTGAATCTGACTAGAACATGTCACGATAGTCAGTGGCCTCAAAAGACTAATGACAAGTCGAATGACGCGAGACATAAACATGACATGCGAACCTGACTAACACCTGTCACGATAGTCAGTGGCCTCACAAGACTAATGACACTGTAATGAATCACGGAATCCATGACCACTCCGAATTGGTTGATGGGTTATCTTATGATCATCACGGGAAGATATGAGTAATTGAAGATTTTCCAACTGAACGCAACAATATCGTCTAACTAACACCGCTAAGATCAACTCTAAATAAATTGACTGATTTGCCGAAATAAATCCTAAACTGAGCATGACTCGTGCCCGTAACTTCGTCGACGTGACGGAGAAATGAAATCTGTGAATTCGAGAAGGAATCTTAGGACTGAATTATAGGCTACATTCCAGAGTGTCTCTCGTAACGGGTTTTTGGGTTTAAACCAAAACAATTCTTACAACGACCTTTTTTTAAATTACGTTCTAGGGCACATCCTCTTCTGAAAACTGAGTAGTATGATACTTCTGCAATCCAAACAATTAATATAAACTAACATTTGAATTTTTCATCATTTATAATGTTTACTTCAGTTTTACCAATAAATAAATATCCGAAGAAAACGATGCGCTTATCTGTTAAAATTTGGAGGCACATCGGCAACACTTGAAACCATACTCAATAGCTCTAACTAATCACCATAATTCTAACTAAAGCTTCTCTTTGCACGAACACTATTGTGGTATGCAGAAAATGTACACCACTGCATGAACACTTGCAGACGTTAGGACTATCGTCAGTGACGTTAGAACTTTTGCCCCCAAGGTGGCAACAACTTCTGTAAGAGCCTTCAGCATCCGGCAGCCCATGAACGATGGGCACCTCATCTAGGCTGGGCTAGCTGTACTGCAAATTCAATTTTGGAATACTGATAGAATGGACTCTTCAGTCCATCCCAGTCCTACTACTGCTACTATTACTAAAAGAAATGCGTCGGTTTGTTCCAACTATTCTCCATCAATGCGGAGCTGCATCATAGGCGACATCAGATTTTTAATTGCCATATCAGAGAGTCTGAAAAAGCATTTTGTCGAACACACAATACCGTTATGAGGGAGACATCTTCCATTAAATCCTGCACCGTTTCGCTGCATTATCTACAATATTCTTTTGCATTGGTTTAAACCTACCTTCGATAATCCTTGAATGTGACGGCGATAAATGCAAACTGTGTGGGGCTTCTCGAGATTAATATGTCCCACGTCATGACTCAAGTTCAAGCCTCAAAATACTAACGACTCAACTTCGAGCTTTGCAAGACTAATGACTGAACTTCATGACTCGCCAACATGAATCATTTGTTGAGTCCTGTATTGATTGCGCTGCCATTACAGAGCCAACTTACCCCGAACATAAACTTGAGTTTGGAATGAAGAGGATGAATGGTTCCGCTCTCTAGGTCGATATAAGAGGTGGACATGAATTGGGATTCCGTTGGCAAATGGATTCATGGGAAATGAGAAAGTAGCTTGACAAAAGATCATTTGGAACGTGCAGAAAACCAGCATCACATGCACGACAGACATTCTGTTATGCATAACACACAAACAATACAGTATTTCGACGAAAAAACCTAGATTCACAAGCAGTTGATTTCAATCTGCTGCACTATTGTCGGCGTGAACAAAACAGCAGCAATAACATTGAAACCTAAACAATAAACATGACAGCAGCAATGCACGAACAACAACAAAGGATTTCATTGCCAGCAGCAGCCCTTCGCAAGCACTTGGCAGGAGGCCAAAACTTGCGAGACTCTCGTGTTTTTCGCTCTAACTGAACAAAATGGTTCATAAAAAGGCACGGTCGCGAGAGGCAGATTGCAGCTAGGCAATCCTGATTAATGTTCATTGCAACGTTATTTTTCCCGTTTGTTTGATTGTTTATACATTTTCTGTTCTAGACTTGAAAAATCAGCATATAGATGATACGTGTGACGGATGTTATCTTGAAAATGGTAAAGAATGTTTCGGGAACGTTCTGTATTGTGTGACCTATTGCTGGGGTCGCGTTCTCAAGTTCTATATTCTATCTTTGCATTCCACAAAATTCAGTATTTCGACCACGCACGTGTTCCTGCCCTAATTAGCAGAACGGGTGTCGTTCGGAGCACCTCAGAGAACTCAATTATGAAAATACAACGCCAAACTAAATCGATCCATTGTACTTCATGATTTAGTCATTGTTCTCATTGTTTTAGTCATTGTTCTCACTTTGTATGTAAAAGAGGACAACATTTCGATAAATATCAATGCGGTCTGTTCTAACACGATGATGCAGGAACTACATGGAGTCATCCCACGGGCTGTTTATTTCTTGGGAGCCGTTCTTTCAGAACATTATTGTTCTATTTCAAACGAAACAGCTTCTTTCGAATGTATTGCATTTGATCGACTATGACAACTATTTCATTCAGTCCATCTCATTTTGCTTTCCTCGGTCGCCTCCGATCAGCCCACTCGCATCGTTCACCGTTCAACTCGCTCAGCTCAATACACCCTAACCTTGCCACCCGTCACTGCCCCTTGACTTGGCCATCCTCACCTACCCATCCTTTGAAGCACTTCTCATCAGCCTACCCTCACTAAGAAACTTCTTACCGGCTCCCTCCTCAGCCCTTGGGTTAACGCCCTTCTCGGAAGCAGATGAGCAAATCACGATGACCAAAATTAGGTCCGTTTTCATCTCGCTCTCCGTTCCCTCTTCAAGTCCTAGTCGCCTCAATTGCTTTCCCCGAGTTGTTCTCATAAGGAATTTATCCATCGGGACTGTTTGAATACTTCTGGCGAGAGATCTAATGGTTTCACTCCAAACGGTTTGATTCTTCTGAGGAACTGCGATAGTGTTTAACTCGATTATACTAATCATTGCGCAGTATGTGCCCGGTTGATTTCATGAAATTTGGAATGCCCGCTGAATTTTCACACCGAAGACATATCATTTCACTTCTTTATTTTACTAAAAGATCAGGTACATGAAAAGTGTGGGAGGTGCGTCAAACCGAAGGTCCCACCCTTTCCGGGTGATTCGGTCTCGCGTATGTTTTTATATCGGTTCAGGAAAAAAATTATCTGGGCTTTACCAAGGAAAATAATAGCCATTTACCTCATATAAGCCCATGAGGTGTTAATTATATAATTTTTTCAGGCACGAAACAAATACATAGTTGCAATTTGATGTTTGGAAAGAAACGCCCGAATTATTTTTTGATAAAATATCTCATAGCTGATGATATTTCCATACTTGATTGTCACCTTTTATAATCGACTTACGAGTTCAACAGCAACAGAATACGTTTATAATGTTCAAAAGTAATCAATCAATCTAAAGATGGTCATGATATCTCTAACAGCATCGCATGATCTATTGAATTAAACACAAATCGTTTCTGATGAGGAATGACGGAAAAAATATAATACTGATATATTCGCGATTCTGTTCATAAGAAATATGTAGGAACTTTGCAACATAAAAATCAGCAACTATGAAACTTTTGATGCACATGTCAACTGTACAATTAAAATGAAAATCCGTACAAGGTGTATTTCTAAAAGGAGGTGCGTAAATCGAAGGACAGCGAAATTCAGTTCACCGTGAGTTGCTCGGCTTGAATCCCGTTATGAGCACTGTAGTTTTCCGCGTGTTGTTCTGTAAGCAATTTTTTTAAATAAGACTTGAATAATACCGAACGATCGAGGGGGCACCAATTAATAGTTCCAAAGAGGCAACGCTGGAGCATCAACATTAAGTTTTCCTGTTACACTCTTTTCTTGTTAATAATGGTGCGATGATTGCAACTCACAACATTGTTATTAGAGTGCACTAGAAAAAATATGTGAACATCTCCATAATTCATTAGGTTGTTTTGCCAGATTGTATCCAGTCCAAATCCCAGCTTGACCGAACTGTGTCCGGATCCGAGTTCATTTTGATCGGTGGATTTACTGTTTTTCTTTCTTGACAGAATAAAAATTTGCGGACATGATCAAATACTTGTATCAATTCTCAAAATGTAATAAACGAATATACGGTGAGTATTCAATGACCCTGAATATAAACATTTTTTTTTCGCACACTTTTTTGTTTTGAGTGGCCAGTAAAGCCAATCGTAAACGATTCAGCTCAGGTAAATTTAGGCTTCAGATCTTCCTCACATCTATACCGTAATATGCTAAGCTTTTCAAATCGTTCCGATATGTTTCCCGACGCAGCAAGAACTAGAATACATTGTTTTAGGCCTTAGGGTTCCAAATGTTGAATTCTGGAAATTTACAAAAATTATAGGCCAGGCATGTCGAGGGAATTGTCACGTGGAAGAGTACCATTCGACACATGAAGTTCTCGAGGTGTGCTTGGCATTCTAATTAATGGTAGCTACGTTTTTTATCATTTTTTGCAGCGAGTAACACGTGATTCGGAAACGACTGTATTGTGCCGCAAGCAACTGGTTACAGTTATGAAGAAAATGACCAATCGTTCAGGGGTGATTAAAATGTTAGGCTGAACCAAACTAATGACGTTGGAGGAAACTTTCCGTTCGAAGATTAATGTTGAATTTACAACCCATGTCCAGACTCACTAACATGCGTAAGAATCAGTTCATGAAGCATTCCGGCTTGACGTGACAAAAATATTTGGATATGCCATTCGCGCAGATATTTTTTATTTATATACAGTGGAAGTAACGTACTGGCACCCGTTCCGTTACAATACAGCGTATTTATTTTCTTGTTACTCAAGTTGTGAAAATTTCATGTCTTAAATGTCATGAAATATTTTATTGATAAACGGGGAATAGCTTGTTGAAGTCCAATGAGTACATGCTCTTTCCCAGTGTCAATGATAATGGCGATCTAGCGTGGTTGGTTAATGAACTAAAGAGTTCATTAACTCATGTATTACCATTCTAAGGTCTCTTGATGCCCGACAGTTCGAAAGGTGGTTTGGATTAAGTTGATGGTAATGCAGTTCTCGCTCAGCCCACCCTCACCTTGCCACCATCCAACTCTACCCTGTTTAGCCCTCCAGTACCATGCCACTACCCGACCTCAGCCCACCCTCACCTTGCCACCATCCAACTTTACCCTGTTCAGCCCTCCAGTACCATGCCACTACGCGGCCTCAGCCCCACAGTCACCTTGCCACCGTCCCGGGCATTCCCACTCCTTAGCCACCTCTCTCATTGTCTACCTCACATTGCTGCCCTCTCTTTGAACTTTTTGTCACCATACATACCACCAACGGCCCCCGTTTCAATGCATACAGGTACGACACGAGTGCACTGTTTCAAAATATTGTTGTGAATCAAAATCATCTCTAATCAAAAAATCATCGTATGCCCGACATTATCTAGCATAAATGAAGATGCCCTTCAGTTATCGCACATCAAATATGAAAGGAAAACCAGAAATGCATTTTAGTTTCACAACAATAATGAATGTTTTCAATGTACTCGAATTAGGTCAACATATATTCAATCGAACATCACGATTAACTGAAGTAAACACACGAAAGACTTCTCCCTAAGAATAGGATAATTGTGGAGGAAAGAACATCTGTTTGATGTACTGTCAACAAAAAAAATCCCAAGTTTGCAACAAGACATAGCAGCACTGAGTCTTTTGGCGCGCAATTTAACTGCCCATTTCACCACACGTTAGAACTTGAGTGAATATGATTTTTAACATAATCCAAAAGACCATTGCCCATGTAGTAGGAGCCGCCCACAAGGGATAAGCTGGGGCGAGTACATTTGAATTTATCATTCCCAAGTCCATGTGTTTCTCTCCTTTAAAGTGTCAGTATGTAAAACTATCCATAGCATATATTGTGAATAATAATATGAGTGTCAGTATGTAAAACTATCCATAGCATATATTGTGAATAATAATATGAGTGTCAGTATGAAAAACTATCCATAGCATATATTGTGAATAATAATATGAGTGTCAGTATGTAAAACTATCTATAGCATATATTGTGAATAATAATATGAGTGTCAGTATGTATAACTATCCATACCATATATTGTGAATAATAATATGAGTGTCAGTATGTAAAACTATTTATAGCATATATTGTGAATAATAATATGAGTGTCAGTATGAAAAACTATCCATAGCATATATTGTGAATAATAATATGAGTGTCAGTATGTAAAACTATCTATAGCATATATTGTGAATAATAATATGAGTGTCAGTATGTATAACTATCCATACCATATATTGTGAATAATAATATGAGTGTCAGTATGTAAAACTATTTATAGCATATATTGTGAATAATAATATGAGTGTCAGTATGAAAAACTATCCATAGCATATATTGTGAATAATAATATGAGTGTCAGTATGTAAAACTATTTATAGCATATATTGTGAATAATAATATGAGTGTCACTATGTCAAATTATCCATCGCATATATTTTGAATAACAATATAGTCGACGAAGTACGAACCGGCCTTACGCTGGAGATGGGCTCTGTCGAATTAATTTTGAGCATTAATTTCGCTAATTCCAATTGTATATCTTATAATCGGGTATCATGTATTAGTGATAAGACACTAATTAACTAATCGATCATGGGTGTATGCGACAAGATACTTTGAGGAACTAATCAATCATGGGTGTATGCGACAAGATACTTTCTGTTGAGGGATGTTAGTGCTTCAATGTTGACTTTTCATTATCTTATAATCGGGTATCATGTATTAGTGATAAGACACTAATTAACTAATCGATCAAACACTGAGGAACTAATCAATCATGGGTGTATGCGACAAGATACTTTCTGTTGAGGGATGTTAGTGCTTCAATGTTGACTTTTCATTGAATATTTTTTCGATCATACATTACGATGTGATGACTGCAACTGCGAAAACACGGATTATATTTTCGATTGTGGGGGAAGGAACTCACCGCTTAAGAGTGATTTAGTTTATTGGTAGAGCTTATCTGAGGACGTTAGAGTGAGTCCTTTCCACGATCCGTGTTGCATGAGCACAAAACTTTCATCAAAAATATCAACATCACTGAAGTGGACTTTATTTTCTGACTAACATTTCAATTTTCCATGAAACCCAACATGTCTTCGGTTCATTCTAGTTAAAGTTCAACGTTTCCTCAATGGTGAGTACGTAGTTTGATTGACTTGTCTATTAAAGTCTACCATTGCGTTTGTATACTCTGTTATTCGAATCAAAATGCCTCGTTCATTATTATCACGACCAAGGAATAGCCATTTACCAGGTGTCACAACGATGAACTCAATAACATTAGCCTTTTCTACAGTATAAAAGAGAACGTTGATCCAGCACAGCAGGTTAACGAACAAAATGTCCCATTAACTCCCATGATGGCGTTCATGGCTCCGTTTGAAGCCACCAGAGTTAACACGGGCTCTCAGAGCAATTTGCTATTAATGAAGTTAGCATAATTGCCTTCATTTTATCCTAGACGGCAGCTGTTGGGTTATAAAAAATAAACATTTAAAGGCTCCATCTTGTGTTCTCGGTTTCGTTTAGGAGTTGTCTGATTAAAAGTGCTGTTGGAAGCCGGTTTGGAGAAAATTGAAATTAAATGTTCATAAAAAAATAGCAGGCAGTAGATCCGGGAAATATATAGCTATATATACATATATATATTTACATATATATACATATATATATATATATATATATATATATAAATTTCAATAAATATATATACA
>SDVV010005060.1:0-19555 GCA_016164225.1 Gammarus roeselii | reverse complement strand
CTGTGGTGAAGTATTTCGTTGGGTGATATCAAAGTCTCGTAGGGCGGTTTCTATTGATGTTGTGTATTAATCCGGCGTATATATGTTGTTTGTCTGCGTGGTCAAGTACTGTGGTGAAGTATTTCGTTGGGTGATATCAAAGTCTCATAGGGCGGTTTTTATTGATGTTATGTATTCGTCCCAGTCGGTTCTCTTATAGTTACGAAAAGTGTGAGGGGGCTTATTGTGGATTGGGGCTCGAAGTTGATAGATAATGACTATTGGGAGGTGGTCAGCCGGCATGCCTTGAAGGACCGCCCATTGACAATTTAGCACGTGAATGGGAGAGCAGAATGAGACATCTGGGGAAGTCGGTTGTGTGTTAGGGTTGCAAGGTTTGCGAGTGGACGTGTATCTAGCTGGTCAATGAGAACACCACCCCTCTGGTCTCCGCTCTGCAAGGTGAGCCAAGAGAGGTTAGGTTGTGTGCATTGAAGTCACCTAGGGCGAAGGTGTTCACAAGTGTAGGAAGACAACAACAGGCCTATAGGCCAAAATTAGATTGCATTTTGAAAGCAAGATGGTTAGTTCTGAAGTAGAACGTCTAAGAGAGCTCATCTGCAATTTCTGTTTTTAAAGCATCAAGATAAGGAATGATTTAGCTATTTACCGGCGATTTATGTAGAACTTATCGAGCCGCGATTTAAACGTTTTGATTGTGTTGCTGTTTGCAACCTCCACTGGAAGTTTGTTCTATTCTTTGACAACTCTATACGTGAAGAAATTGCGCGTGATCTCGAGTGAGGAACGTTTCCCAACGATTTTGTATCCATTGTTCCTAGTCACTCTGTTTGTATCTAGAGCGAAAAGGCTCGCTCGGTCGACGTTTTCCTCACCCTTCATATTCTCCCACACTTTGATCATGTTGCCTCTGATTCTACGTTTCTTCTGAGGAGAAAGATTTTTTTCACATATCTTATCTTCGTACGATTTATTCCGCAGCAAAGGGATGAGTTTGGTAGCTCTACGTTGAACCTTCTCTAATTTAATAACGTCTTTTCTTATATATGGAGATCAGAATGGAACGGAATCCCCGAGATGCTGTCTAACAAATGCATTGTATTACTTTGAGCTTACTCGGTGGGGTTTAGTACGAGATAGTGCGGGATTTCATACCTAGCATTTTGTTGCCTTTCTTGGCAGCATCGTTATATTGCTTGCTACTTCTTAAGTCGTTACTAATGATGACACCTAAATCTCTCTCTTCGGTGACAGGAATGAGTTTCTTTCCGGACATTGATTATTCGTGCTTGAGGTTATGAGGACATATGTGCATAACTTTGCATTTGTCTACATTGAATTTCATTTGCCAACATTGAATTTCATTTGTTGGTGGTTGTTGTGAGATAGTCCAGGTGGGGCGTTTGGTGAGGTGGACATGAAATGGACGGAAGGATGTGTATGTTAGAGAGATTGTATTGTCTTGGGTAAATTAAGTTTGTATGTGTAGTGATTGTTGTTCCAAAGTGTGCTCTTGGGGAAGTTGCGCGATAGGTTGTGTGTTGGTGAAGTGAAGATTTTTTTGCATAAGTTTAATGAGACCACCACTGCCATCGTTGTTGGAACGGTCGTAACGGACTTGTATGTACAGGAAATTTTGGTGTTTCGGAGTTATGTTCAAGTTTTGTTTCCTTGAGTAGGGCGATGTGAATGTGATGTTTGTGTAAGAAGTGCTTCTGTTCCACTTGTTGCCCACCAAGGCAGTTTGGGTTTATTTGTAATATATATAGGTGTTTGGCATTGGCTTGGGGTTGTTGTGGTGACCCAAGGGGTGTGGAGGTGGTGGCGGGGTGGGTGTGAGACGTGGAGCCTGGGTTAGGAAAGGTTGTGCCCCGGGTCGATGAGCCGCTGCCAGCGAGGCCGCCGGACGCACAGAAGAGGGGCCCCCCAGAAGTGGGAGGATGTCTGGTGCTGGTGCGGGGGGAATATGTTTTTGTTGATATTTGTACTGATGTAATGAGTTGGGTAGCAGTTGATGCATTACCACCCATGTGGTCTGTTTCTATTGTTGTGGACCCCAAAGCATGGTTTAGTGTAGTGTATCCGTGTCTTACATCTGCACTGGATATTTCTTCATCATTTCCTTGAGACTCAACCGTACAGAATTCTTTGACATGTATATTATAACTTCTGTTATCTCGATAAAGTGTGATTTCTCTGTAATGAGTAAGAGCCATATGGTTTGCATTGCGCTTCTGCTTTTTATTCGAATGAATCCTGAAGAGAAAACATTACAGAGACGTTTTCACGAGAGAATCTTGATAACATCCGTCGAACGTAGTTTTCGACCGATATAGACCTTTGTGTCTTCTAACCTTACTCGGAAATCTCGAAACTTTCAAGTTCCTCGACTGTCCTCGATTTTTTTGGAATAAAGAAACTTTTGGCGTCTTGCGCCTGTCGGTCATGAGGGCTAGCGAAGTTGCTTTCCGTGAGGAGACGCTGGTGCGTAGTTAAGATAGCAGGGGTAGGAGGAGGCCCCATATGGCTCTGACTCATTACAGGAAAATAGCTTACTATCCGGAGTATCGCAATAACAAGAGTTATATTCTCTTCCACTCGTAAGAGCCACATGGTTTGCATAGAAAATACCATCATGTAGCGCAAGCTGGCCGATGCCAGAAGAGCACAGAAGTTGGATGGATCGGCTGCATCTTGAACTGGGTGTTCACAAAGAAGCGCTTGCCGTGTAAGGGAATGATAACACATTTGTATGAACAGTGGTAATGACTGTAGTGATGAGCAAATACAAGAATTGTCGACAACAGTGAAAAGCGAGGTCCTAGCGGCAAACTAATATGCGGGCCCTGAACTTGAGGGCGCAAATAATATTTAAGTATGGGTAAATGCAAATAGGGCGTCGTAGCAACGTCAGTAAACATACTTGCTCAACGTGGCTAAAAACAGTATGTGAGCAGTGAGCATGAGCAACCAAAGAGTAGTTACGTAATCAATACACATTGCCCTCTAGAGAGGGAGGGTGAACCGTCCGGTAGGCAATGAATTCTAAATATACCAGTACCAACAATCTGTACAATAGCTAGCTCTTATAATAACAGAGTTGTCCTGCAAGTAGGATAAGGAAATACATGTTTCGTAATCCGTAACCTGAAGGCTTTGCGTGGAGTGTCGCCGCACGCGATAGTAAGATAATAAAGTACGTACTCAATGCTACATAGAGGAGGTGCTGGCCTCAGCGGATGCGGTGTTCGAAACGTATGAGGCGAGATGGACCATCTACCTGGTTCCCAAGGAGACGCAAGGTTGGTTATACTTCTCTACTGTGAAGAGGTATTTGAGCCCAACTACTTGGGGCAACCACCAAAACGCCTTGGATATGATGTATTGAAGCGGGACTCTATGCGTCCAAGCAAGAGACGAGGCATACTTGCGGACGTCGTGAGCTTAAGTGAAGGCATGCGGTGTGGCCTCATAGATAAGCGAGCAGATATAGTGCCCCACCAATGACGTCCTGAGAGGCTTGCCGGAAGTAGGATTGATGAACAAAGACTCATTGTGTGATGGACATTGTGCTATGTAGGCTTAGAGTGTGGTCATGGGGGAACAGGTCGTTTGCCCGGCTATCCGGCAGCAGTGAGGCAATAGAGATGAGCGGTGGCGTGTGGTCGAGGGTTTGGTTTTTGTACATTAGATGTCAGCGGTCAGAATGAGCGCGCATGGAGGTTTCGTGAAGATATGGAGTCTCGTGCGTGACATGGTTTCGGAGACCCTGTTACCTGCTTCGAGCGCGACGAGAAACAGTCTTCTGAAAGAGTGCCAAAACTGACATCGTCTGAGTATTGAAGCAAGGAGAGGCGAGCATGTCGAGCACCGGCACGAGCTTTCACTGCGGCACGAAACGTCGTTGTGGCGGATTCTCGTGAAACTAGGCCCTAGTCAGTCCGTGAAAAATTGCCCCGCGGGTCGTGACGCTAAAGCCATGTTAGAGAGGCAAGTGTAGCGCATTCCTGTAAACCAGAACGGTACGAGGGTTGAGCCGCTTTTGCTTGCCGGCGTAGTGCAGGAACGTCTAAAAGGTGGACTGGTTAATGGACTGCGCCTGCGTGGTGCGTAGCCACGTTTAGAAACAAGTCCAGACACTTTGGTATTGGAGTTGTGTTGCCTACTTGTGCGTGATAACCAGGGTGTCCGCCAGCGAGCTATTGAATTCGATCGTGAGCTCCGTTTTTTTTAAATTGGATGCGAGATAACGCAAGAAGGGTCGTGATGTATGAGGGACCTCCCTGCATTCGATGCGCTGGGACAAGTCGAGGGCGAGCGAGAGTACGTTGAAAGACGCTACGACCGTGGGCCACCACAGTGCGTTCGGGTGGTCGGGGACCACGAGGACGCCGCTATAGCGGTACGTCACAAGTTTGCGGAGCACTTTGGTTGTTTGGAGATACATAGACTGACACTAGGCCGCATCCTCCAGAAAGGGGGATGGCTGACGGCAAGGCGCACCTCACACTCACACAACTTAACCCTTTTGTGCTATAGGATCCAACCGGTACCCCCGCAACATACACTCTAGGCCACGAGTGCAGTCCGAGGATCCGTTATCAGCAGCAGGGCCCGACAGTTTTCACTGGTTTACCCCCGCCGCGTCATAATGACCGGGCCTCCGCACCCACGACTATCCCGACAGCGGGATGCCAAGGGCGGGAAAGCACATCAGAGCAGCGTCGAAATCAACCATTCACAACCTCTCACGCCTGTTCATTGCACGCTCTCTTGCCACCTCCACATTCATGTCTCTCTTTCATAACGCCTGCTTCACACCATCCATTCACCCAAACTTCGGTGTACCTCTAGGCCTGCGACCACTCGCCTCCGCATTCATCACCCTTTTCACCAATCTCCCTTCGTCCATCCTCTCCATCTCAGAACACGCGAATCCACTTTGTCCTCCTCCTCCTTCTTCACCATCCCTGTTCTCAGCGTTACTCCAGCCATGCTCCTTAAACATTTCATCTCGAAAACATTCTACCTTCTTCTCTCCTCTGCTCTCACCCCCAAGTATGGAGGGAAGAGGTATATTTTCTTTCACTGATTCCAGCCGCATTGGAGATAATCCACTAAAGCCGTTCGCGGGTGAGAAAACGGAGCTGCAAATAGTAGGAGCTTGTGGTTCCCCGGATGCGCGAAGAGGTCGATGTGCATGGTCCCTCGCAGAGTAGAGAAGCGGGAGAAGCACTGAGGTGTCAGCGCCCACTCCGTTTCTACCGGTAGGAGACGTGAGAGCTGATCGGCCCAAACCTTCTGCGAACCGGGAAGATAGGTCACGAGGAGAGAGAGGTGGTGGCGCTGGAGGATCTGTAGGAGCTGTGCTCCGAACTTTTGAAGCGCCGGGGTCTCGCTGAAGTCAGTGGTTCAGCATGGCCAATGCCGCGCGGTTGTCGGACATCACGTGGACTGTGGTGTGGTGCCATTGAGCTTGTGCGCCCAGCGCGTGTAAGATGGCCAGCGATTCCTTCTCCGTAATATGGAAATTGTGTTCCCAGGGAGACCAACGGCCGTAAGACTGCTGGTCCCCCAGAATACAGCACCCCACGCTTCTTCTGATGCATCCGTTCACAGGAGGTGCTTCGGGGGAGACATAGTTTTCTCCATGTGGACGCGGAAGCCTAGTTTGAGGGAAGGTCGGAGGCCGTCTGGGTCTTGCGCCGGCAGTGAAGTGCTGTCGGTGCCCAGAGTAGCCAGTCGTCGATGTAGAAGGCCGCATCTATCCCTTGCTGGTGGAGTAAACGCAGGGCAAGCTTCGCGACCGTTGTAAAGAGTTTTGATCCCAGGTTGAGACCGAATAAGAGGGCCAAAAAGAAATACAGTTGGCCTCACAGTTTGAAGGCCACGAACCTTTGGAACCTGGGATGAATTGGGATGGGCGGGAAGGCGTGCTTGATATCCAATTTGGTGAACCAGAGAGAGGGGTTCAGCATTGCCCGTATGCGCTGCGAGTGGGAAATGCGGAACGTGGATACCGGGATGTATCCGTTGAGGTAGGAGAGGTCGATCACCAGGCGATCTCCTCCCGAGGCCTTGAGGACCGCAAAGAACCGGCTGCTGCAAATCTCCTTTACTATGCCTTTGCGCAGAATTTCTGATACGAGGGGTTCTAGAACGTCCTCGCGCTGTCGGTGAGAGATTTTGATCGAGTGGGGGGGGGGCGTTGTGTCCATTTCCAGACGAGGCCTGTGACGATAATGCGTTTGACCAAGGGAGTAGCCTTTGTCCAGTGCGCGAGGCGGTTACTGAGGGTTGCCGGCAGAACGTCTGAGTTTGCGGAAGAGCGGGTGGTCCCGCTGTCTGTGGTCAGCTGTGGGCTGCGAGCGGGAGGGGAAGGTCGTTTGTGTGCCAATGTTTCTTGACCCCCTCCGCGACTACCCCTCCTTGGAACGTATTGAATGGGTCCCCGGGCCCCCATTGCAGGCGGGGGAGAGGGGGTCTGGAGCATGTAAGAGGCATAGGATACCATTCGCCTCTCTTGGGGTTGCCTAGGTCCCCGGGCCCCCATTGCAGGCGGGGGAGAGGGGGTCTGGAGCATGTAAGAGGCATAGGAGACCATTCGCCTCTCTTGGGGTTGCCTAGCGTCCTGCTGGAACGTAGGGCGGTGCGGGTTGGCCACGAAAAAAGCTTCGTGCTATTCCGCTTCGGCTATAGAGGCGATGCTTTGCGACAGCTTCTCGGTTTTGCGGGAGTCTCCGTGGAGCAGGGGCGACGAAAATTGATATGGAGGGGTCCAGTAAAGAGAGGACCTCTGTCCTGCTACGGAGTGTCCAGCCCTTAGCTGGCCTGTAAGATCGCCCCGTCGATGAATAGTTGAGGTTCAAATGCCGACCCTGCTAGAAGGGCGGTCCGGGCGGATTCCGGAGCGAGCCTGTCCAGCGTCTGACGCCGGATCTGGTATCTCCACTGAGCTGCGTCGAAGAGGGATCCCGACAAAAGTTTGTCAACGGTGGCTGTGGTGAGCTCTCACAGACAACGCAGTGATTGAGGGGTAACTGGCGTGCCATCGGTGAGGGCGGGAGTCCGGATGCGCTCAAGGATCTCCGTCAGTGATGCACCGTAGTAGCAGGTTTTAAGCCACCTACGTGCGGAGTTGGAAGTCCTTGGTACGTGCTTCTATGGCAATGTGATGGACCGGGAAAGCGATCTAACCTTGTGGCGTCGAAGTGAGCCTTTGGGGAGAGGATCGGAGCATTCGTGAACTCCATCAGGGACTTGACTTCGGGGCACTGTGCTGTGAGAGCAAAGTGCGTGTTTGACCAAGCTCGAGGTTCTTCAGTGCCGACCCGTTGGGCAGTGTGGTATTGATTTGCTCGAGGAGTTTGAGTAGTGCATTTGGGATACGTTCCAGAGCAAACAAACAGTCCTCTCTGATGGTAACCCCTCGATGGGAGGGTTGCTTGACCGCAAAGATACTCTTGAGAAGCTGGAGAGGGAGCTTCTTCGAACCTGCTGGCAGCAGAAAATTGGTTGACCTGTGGACGAGCTGAACCGCTGTGCTGGTCCACCGGGGAGAAAATGAAGTTAGAGCCTCTCTCATGAACCTTGATCAGATTGTTATTGGGCTCTGTGGTGAAGACCTCTTAGTCGCAGCTCACCAATCTCTGTGAACGTCGCGCTGAGGGGAGGTACATACCACCTCTCCTCCGGGAAAGGGGGAGAGGCGAGGGGCGGTGTTTCGTCTGCTGCCGTGCAGTCCTCCTTTGCCTTCCGTTTGTTCCTAGTCTTCGAGTAGCGAGGTAGATTGCGTTGCGTGCCCGGAAGTGTACGGTGGCGGGAGTCAGGGTGCAAAAAGGACCTTGTGTCCGATGTGACGTTGCCAGTGTATCTCCGTCTCATAGACCGATTTCTGTCCAGGAAAGCCTCGTAGCCCGCACTGCCTGGGACCGCTTTCATGGCCTATCGGCAGATGACGCACCCTGGTGGCCTATACACGTGTCCCGCGAAGCAGATGGAGTTTCTCAGGCAGGTGGTATGTAGGTCGTTTTCGGGCAGAGGAGAGGCACATTGGGAGCATGTGGACCAAGAAATCGATACATCTTGCTGTCAGGTGGCTCCGTGGCCCAACGTGGGGCGCGTTTCCGGCATGTTTTGAAATCAGCGATAGAGAAGTATAAGTCGGAGGCAAAGACTTATACGAGAGTATGGGTGTAGCACAATATTTTGCAGAAAGAGTGTTTGATCCGACCAAAATTTGTGTGATTGTTGACAATTTGGTGTGTTGACTAAATTTGGTGTCAACCAATTTGGTGTTGACGGTTATGTATGGACAAATTTAAGCTTCGTCAAGTTTCTGACTCAACAAATTTATCTTTCATCAAATTCCCATCTCAACAAAATTGGTGTAGACCAACTATGTGTCAACAAATTTCTGTCACGTCAAATTTATGTTTAGACAAATTTCTATCTCAACAAATTTATATCTTGACAAATTTCCACCTCAACAAATTTCCACATCGACAAATTTCTACCTCAACAAATTTCTGTGTCGACAAATTGGGTGTGTCAACAAATTTGGTGCAAAGACATTATGTGTCGACAGATTTCTGTCTCAACAACTTTCTGTCTCGACAACTTTCTGTTGCAACAAATTTCTGCCTCGACAAATTTCTGCCTCGACAAATTTCTGCCTCAACAAATTTCTGTCTTGACAAATTTCTGTCTCGACAAATTTCTGTCTCGACAAATTTCTGTCTTGACAAATTTCTATTTCGACAAATTTCTGTTCAGACTAATTTCTGTTCTGACAAATTTCTGTTTCAAAAAGTTGTGTTGTGGGACGCAGCTCACTGAGAGCAAATTCAGGTCGGCAGGACAATAATTGCCAACCATCTGTAGCTCTAGGGGCAGTGGGTTGCTAATCCACTGCCCAGATGGGCCGCCTCCGCGCTGAATTTTACCTTTCGACAAGGTGCGACGATCTGTCAGGATCGAGTGAGGCGGGAGGGCTCTGTGTCCGAAGAGTGACTGATGATGGGGTAGCCCATCCCTCGCTTGTATAGAAAAGTAGTGGGTTGGGGGTTCAGCCGGCAGACGGCTGAGCGGCCCACTCGCTACCTGGAAGACAATTAGACCGACAGGCACAAGACGCCACGCGCCGCGAAGCGGCCAAAAGTTTATTTTTCCTGAAAACTCGAGGACAGTCGAGAAACTTGAATGTTTCGAGATTCCCGAGTAAAGTTAAGACACAAAGGTCTAAGTCGGTTGAAAACTACATTCAACGGGTGTTATCAACTTTTTCAGTTATGACTCAAAGCTCAGTGCACCCATTGTGCGCCCATCTGAGAGCATTACCGCTAAATGCCCAAACATTTTAGGTTGAGGTGTTGCACTTCTTTCGTGCAACCCTTTTCTCCGACACTTTGCCTCTCTCTTGCTTTTCTCATGCGTGAGATTCACCTACCTGTGTGTAGATCTCGTGCAATGAATTTCCGTTTCTATTTATTGTTTATCGGTAGAGAGTGGTGGAGAGAGCCCTGGTGGATTTTGTGCTGATATCGAGGAGAGTGGTGGGGAGGCTGTTGGATGTGCGGGTGTTGAGAGGGGAGGGGGGAGGAGTGTCTGACCACCTGATGATGGAAGGTAGGTTAAGAGTGGAGCAGAAGTGGGAGGAGGAAGAGAGGTAGTGAAAGTGAGTGGACTGATTGTGAGAAGTAAAGCCGAGGAGTTCCAGCAGGCGTTGAGGGAAGAATATGAGAGGACAGGACCTGAGAGATGTGGAGGAAGAATGGGAGACGTTAAGGGATGCGTTGCTGAGATGTGCGAAGAAGGTGTGTGGTGCGCGCTGTGAGGGCGGGTGCAGAAGGACAGGTTGCGAGAGGTGGAACGAGGAGGTCAAACTGGCGGTGGCACGGAAAAAAGGAGCGTTTGAGGAGTGGTTGCAGGTGAAGTCGGAGGTGGCTCATGAAAGCTACAAAGAGAGGAGAAACGAGGTGAAGCGGGTGGTGAGGAAAGCCAAAAGGGACGCTGATGCCAGGTGGGGCAGACGGTTGTGCCAGAATTTTGAGGAGAGTAAAAAGATGTTCTGGAAGGGTAAGGAAGGGAAGGGAAGGGAGAGACCAGAAAGAAGATTCTGGTGGAAGATGAAACGGCCAGTTGTTGTTGGAAAGTGGTGATGTACGGAAGTGGTGGGCCGAGTATTTTGAATAGTTTTTGAATGTCGACGATGACAGAGAGGCTGACATTGTTGCTGTGGGTGGTAGTGCTCGGATGCCAGTTTTGGGAGAAATACTTGTGGCGGACATTACCAGGGAAGAGGTGCAGAAGGCGGTGGACGTGATGAAAGCAGGGAAAGCCCCTGGTTTGTATGGCGTTGCGACCGAGTGCCTGAAGAAGGGTGGAGTAACGATTGTCGAATGGTTGGTGAGGTTACTGAACTTGTGTTTTGTGACAGACGTGGTACCAATTGAGTGGCGCAGTGCCTGCATTGTTCCGCTACATATAAGGGAAAAGGAGATAGGAACGAATGTTTTAACTCGAGAGGTATCAGTCTGTTATGTGTGGTAGGTAAGTTGTACGGGAGAGAGCTGATCAAAAGGATTACAGACTACGGACTGCGTAATTGGAGAGGAACAGTGTAGCTTTAGGAGTGGTAGAGGGTGTGCTAATCAGATTTTTGCAGCGAGACAGGTCTGTGAGAAGAACCTTGCCTAAGGGAAGGATGTGTTCTGGACCTTCATAGGTCTAGAGAAGGCATACGACAGGATTGACAGGGAAGTGCTGTGGAGGGTGTTGCGTTTGTATGGAGTGGGCGAACATCTGTTGAAAGCGGTGCAGAGTTTCTATGTTGGCAGCCAAGCATGTGTCTTGAGTGGGAAGCGAGGTGAGTGATTGGTTCACAGTGAAAGAGGGACTGAGACAAGACTGCGTGATGTCTCTGTCATGTCCCCATACTTGGGCAATGTCAATGCGTAACAAAAGAGATTTCCGGACAGTAGATGTTCGTCAATAAATTCCTATTACATTAGACTACGCTGGCAGGAAGGTCGGGTAGTATAGTCTGACTAGGTAATTTATAATACGAGAGCCTATGAGCAGTAAACAAGCTGATCTGAAGCGAACGGAAATAATTTGGGTGCATACAGCAATTAAGATGATGCTCGGTGCTGGGACGATTATGTCACGGGCCACGCTTGTGGCGGAAGTGAAATGGATGGAGCAGCAAGGGATAGTCTGGGAGAGTCAGTGTTGACTCGACCCCGATACCGACTGGTTACTTGCCCCTGCTCGCTCCTCTCACACCAAACCTAAATTCTCATTTTTATCGACTTGTATATTTGAAAATAAACCATACCTATATTCTACTCGCGTTTCTCTAGAAGTCTTCAGCCTTCAATATCGTGAGATATAACAGTCTCCCTGGCTGTTCAACCTCTAAATGGATGGAGTGGTCAGGGAGGTGAACGCGAGTGTGCTGGGTCGTGGCTTGGCTGGAGTAGCGCTGAGAGACCGTATCACCAACGACGTCGTTCGAATCAGAACAGGGATGGTGAAGAAGTTGGAGGACAGAGTAGATTCGCGTGTTCTGCGATGGTTCGGGCACATGGAGAGGATGGATGAAGGAAGATTGGTGAAAAGGGTGATGAATGCGGAGGCAAGTGGTCGCAGGCCCAGAGGTAGATCGAAATTTATGTGGATGGATGGTATGAAGCAGGCGTTAGGAAGGAGAGACATGAATGTGGAGGTGGCGAGAGAGCGTGCAATGAACAGGCGTGAGTGGAGAATAGTTGTGAATGGTTGATGACGCTGCTCTTATGTGCTTTCCCGCCCTTGGCATCCCGATGTCGGGATGGTCGTGGGGGGGCGGCTATTATGACGCGGCGGAGGTAAACCAGAGAAAACTGTCGGGCCCCGCTGCAGAAAACGGATCCTCGGACTGCACTCGTGACCCGGAGTGTATGATGCTGGGTTACCGGCCGGACCCTTTAGCACAAAAGGAATAAGTTGTGTGAGGTGCACCTTGCCGTCGGCCACCCCCTTTTCTGGGGGATGCGGCCAAGTGTCTGTATCTGTATTTATTGTTTATTTCTGCGCGACTGAAGGACTTCCACTCTATTGCGCTACTAGATCTTGCTAGAAAGACAGGGATTTCTAGCGGATTTATTGCGATACTGGTTCAGTTCCTAAACTTTCTCATCAGAGCTGGTGGAGAGTGGCGGCGGATCGTACCTTCCCCGAACACCTCGTACCGCCGGCCCAGGACTGGTGGTGGTGTCGTGTCCCGAAGACCGCTCATCCTGGCCTCCCCTCAGACGCCTCAAAATTCCTGTGGTATCTTCAGAATTTGTGCTCACGGGGATTCTCAGGGCCGAGGCAGACATTGAACAACACCTGATTAAATAATTAGGACCTCTTACGGTGTGTGTGGAGAAAAGTGTGTAGGTCGGTCCGCCGTAGCCCAGCCCATTGTTTTGGAATGTGACCCTACGTCTAGGTATGTGTCTTGTGACCTTGGCATTTAAAAAAAATGAAATCGACTGTATAACGATTCCTCAATTATGCGTATTTCTGTCGGAATGTTAGTTTCATCTTCTCTATCGGTGATTGTATAAGACGAGCGCACGATTATAGACACTGGCAGCTTTGTTCAAATTTAGGTCAAACTATTAGTAGTTGCCTTTCCCTAAATTACTTCGACTCACACTCGAAATGAAATGAACAGTATAGTATCTAGTATTGAAAGTGTCATTTTGTGAGAAATGTTTGAACGCTGCACTAAATTTCTGAAAAATATTTGGCGTTTGAAGAGATTTGTTTGTCTCTCAGTATTTAGGTATAATCGTAAGCACAGTGTTTTTTTGTATAGGAAAAGGAGCTAACGTTGCATAATATATATATACATTTATGCTCTCCTATAAGTAACTTTGTTGATTGGATTATGGGGCCAATCTCTGTTGAATCTCTGTTGAAACGGAGGCCTATGTTATGTAGTTTTCCTCGGCGTGGTTAGACAGAATCTTCACTCTTATCTAATGTGTATAGTTTCTTTTTGACACACGTGTTGATTGCTTGTTTGTCTATGAATTACTGTACAAGCACTTACATAATTTTCTTACGTTAAAGTTGCTATTCTAGTTTGGAAGATTAATGTCCGTTCTATGGCGTCTCGAGTGTGAAGACTATTTTCGTCTCTCTAAACACAAGTTTGCACCTCAGAAATCGGAAGCCTATACTACAAGTTTTGCGTTTTTAATTGTTGAACTTTTTTGAAAAAGGATAATCTTTATTATGCGAACATCAGTTCTACAATTAAGTGCGGAAGTATCATCACCTCAAAAGTTAAATGAATTCATGTGTGACAGTTTCATAGAAACTAAGTAAACTTGTAAATCATTACATACTTGTTGGAAAAGGAAATTGCGCCTAAATATTTCGGGGGCCTTGCCACAACATGCTTTTTGTCTCTACCGTAGCGCTGTTAGAAGCTCCGGAAATTCTTTAGTAAAACTGTATGGTATTCTTAATATTGCTCTTGCCACTGTGGTGACGTTAACCTCTTTATTATGTACAAGTTGAAGTTTTTACCAGGTACATTTCCTCTGTGCAGCCTCAATAAGGTATTAAAAACATTTATCATGCCAATCTTTTTTTCCTATTTGAATGGAAAAGTGTCATTCGTCGCCCGTTGCTGCATAACTCTTGAACTTTCTCTACAGCTGTTCGCAGTTGATCTCGCAATATTGAATAATAATCGTGTTATCTCGTTCTGGTTTTATATATTGACTTGGCCCAATTTTGCGGTCAGTCATCCACAATGCTACAACCTAATCTTTAATGGCGGATCTCAGGTTTGATTGTTTATAACTTGTTGTCTGGAGATCCAACCAACGTGTTTTCGCTACTCAGTTTACTAGCCTTTTCATCTAGGTAATATTTTCATGTTAATGTAATATTTGTTTTGCCATCATTTATGATTCATTAACTTAGATAATAACTGCATGATGACTGCAACAACAAATGTTTGCAACGATCAGTGTATCGCGTTGTTTCACCATGTCAACAATTTATAATGCCATCGGCTACAATCAATTCTAACCGTTATCCAAATTAGAAATTGCCCAATAGGTATCCATGGTATCAGCTAACTGTATTAGCCCCCCCCCCCTTCAGGCATCTGCCGGGTCAACGGGCGGCACGCAGTCACTTCACACTCCACTTTACTTCACTATCGCTCCTTTTCTCTCCCATCTGGAATTTAGTTGACTATTCCTACGAATCCTCCTTTCCATTCTTGTTGTGTCGTGTTGTGGCGCAGTGCCTGCATTATATTGCTGTGTGATGGGTCGTGGCATGGAGCTGTTGGAAGCGAATGGGCAGAGCTGGCAGCTGAGCCAGTTGCTATTTGCGGATGAGACGGCCCTGGTTGCGGATTCAGAGGAGAAGCTATGTAGGCTAGTGTCTGAGTTTGGTAGAGTGTGTGAGAGGAGGAAGCTCCGAGTAAACGTGGGTAAAAGTAAAGTAATGAGATGCTCGAGGACTGCCGATGCGAGCAGTATTAGTGTCGTCCTAAATGGAGAGTTGTTGGAAGAAATTCAGTGTTTTAAGTATTTGGGCTCCCATGTGGAGAAGACTGAACTAGTAGAAACTGTGGTGAAGGAGGGGTGTAAAGTGTTGGGTGCACTGAAGAGCGTAATGAGCGGCAGGACGTTGGGGATGGAAGCAAAGAGAGGGCTGTATGAGGGTGTCGTTGTCCCAACTGTGCTGTACGGAACTGAGACTTGGGGGGTGAGAGCAGAGGAGAGAAGGAGGTTGAATGTATTCGAGATGAATTGTTTGAGGAGCATGGCTGGAGTAACGCTAAGAGACCGGATCACCAACGACGTGGTTCGAAACAGAACAAAGATAGTGAAGAAGTTGGAGGACAGAGTGGATTCGCGTGTTCTGAGATGGTTCGGGCACATGGAGAGGATGGATGAAGGGAGATTGGTGAAAAGGGTGATGAATGCGGAGGCGAGTGGTCGCAGGCCTAGAGGTAGACCGAAGTTTGGGTGGATAGATGGTGTGAAGCAGGCGATAGGAAGGAGAGACATGAATGTAGAGGTGGCGAGAGAGCGTGCAATGAACAAGCGTGAGTTTAGAATGGTTGATTTTGACGCTGCTCTGATGTGCTTTCCCGCCCTTGGCATCCCGCTGTCGGGATGGTCGTGGGTGGGGTAGGGGGGCGGCCATTATGACGCGGCGGGGGGTAAACCAACGAAAACTGTCGGGCCCTGCTGCTGACGATGGATCCTCGGACTGCACTCGTGACCCAGAGTGTATGTTGAGGGGGTACCGGCCGGACCTTTTAGCACAAAAGGGCTAAGTTGTGTGAGTGTGAGCGTATGAGAGTGTGAGGTGCGCCTTGCTGTAGGCCATCCCCCTTTCTAGGGGATGCGGCCTAGTGTCTGTATCTGTATTCTTTCTTCTTCTTTCCATTCTTGCTGTTCTCATGCGTGAAATTCCCTAAACCTAGTGTAGATCTCATGCATGGAATCCTCGTTTTCTGTCTCTTCTCCATCTTCCCCCTCAGCAGGTGATGGAGCGCGTAGCCCGCACCTAAGGACTACTGCGGATCTTGGGGCTCTGAAGCAGGGTAGGTACTGTGTTATTCCTCCTTACTGCCATCCGGGGAGTGCTGGGACCATATGGCCTCAGCACCTTAGGAGTTCCTGTACCTCCTGTGGCTTCCGTACATTCCATAGACGTTCGTCGCGTAAAGGACTTTGACTTCGCGCAGTAAAACCTTAACTCAAACATGGAAAAAAGAAGAAAAAGAAAGACTAATTTGATGTAGCTCTGTTTGCTGGTTTGATATTCGGCGCCAGAAAGACGATAACTCCAGCGCGCTAGAAAGCCTCGTCACTCTAATCTAGTTGTAGGATTCTCCAACTTTGATATTTATTTTCTACTCTAATTCAGCGTTCAAAATAATCTTACCTATTCACGATTGGCAATAGGTATTTCAATGAGCGAGGTTTGTCTCGTGTGCAACAATGGATGAGTCGTACTTTCTTTTACTATGGCCTTCAAAGAAAGGGACCATATTTTTATTTTCTCGTTATGTTTTCGATATCCCTGCATCGTGATTACGTTTCATGCTATGTATATAGACATGGATGTTTCCTCCGCACGTATGGCTATATACATACAACCGTACAAACTCACTTGAATACATACAATTTCTTAAAAAGGACTATTAAATAAATACGCAAATGTTTGATTTCTTGCGTTGATGGTGCAGAATCGAAAGTTTGCTTTTAAACCATGTTCTGTAGGCGTGGTTGCAGGCGAAGTTGACGGTGACCTATGACAACTATAAGGAAAAGAGGAAGGAGGTAAAGCATATGGTGAGGAGAACCAAAAGGGACGCTGATGCTAGGTGGGACAAATGGTTGTACCAGGACTTTGAGGAGAACAAAAAGATGTTTTGGAAAGAGGGTGAGAAAAGGAGAGACCGGAAAAGAGGAGGCGGTGAAAGACGAAAACGGCCAGTTGTCAATGGAAAGGTGGTTTACGGAAAAGGTCGGCCGAGTATTTTGATGAACTGTTGAATGTCGAGGATGACAGAGAGGCTGAAAAGGAGGAAGTGGTGAAAGATGAAAACTGCCAGTTGTTGTTGGAAAGTGGTAGCATACGGAAATGTGGGCCGAGTATTTTGATGAATTGTTGAATGTCGAGGATGACAGAGAGGCTGACATTGCTGCTGTGGGTGGTGGTGCGCGGATGCCGGTTTTTGGAGAGATACTTGCTGCGGACATTACTAATAAAGAGGTGCATGAGGCTGTGGAGGTGATGAAAGCAGGGCAAGCCCCTGTTTTGGATGGCATTGTGACTGAGTGCTTAAAAAAGGGTAGAATAACGATTGTCGATTGGTTGGTGAGGCTACTGAACATTTGTTTTGTGGCGGGCGTGGTACCGATTGAGTGGCGCAGTGCCTGCATTGTCCCGCTGTATAAGGGCAAAGAAAATGAAAATTGTTGCTGGAACTCAAGAGCTATCGGCTTGTTGTGTGTGGTTGGTAAGTTGTATGCAGAGTGCTGATCAAAAGGATTGAAGAATGTGCGGATTGTGCAATTGGAAAGGAACAATGTGACTTGAGAAGTGGTAGAGGGTCCGGGACAAGACTGCGTGATGTCTCCTTGGCTGTTCAATCTCTATATGGATGGAGTGGTCAGGGAGGTGAACGCGAGTGTGCTGGGTCGTGGCTTGGAGCTGCTGGAAGCGAATGGGCGGAGTTGGCAGTTGAGCCAGTTGCTGTTTGCGCATGATACGGCGCTGGTGGCGGATTCAGAGAAGCTATGTAGGCTAGTGTCAGAGTGTGTGAGAGGAGGAAGGTTTCGAGTGAACGTGGGTAAAAGTAAAGTAATGAGATGCTCGAGGACTGCCTCCTAAATATTGAGTTGTTGGAAGAAGTTCAGTGTTTTAAGTATCTGGGATCCTATGTGGAGAAGACTGAACATGTGGAAACTGAGCTGAAGTCGCGAGTAGAGGAGGGGTGTAAAATGTTGGGTGCACTGAAGAGCGTAATGAGCTGCAGGACGTTTGGGGATGGAAGCAAAGAGAGGGCTGTATGTGGGTGTTGTTGTCCCAATTGTGCTCTGAGGAGCTGAGACTTGAGGGGTGAGAGCAGAGGAGAGAAGAAGGTTGAATGTTTTCGAGTTGAGATGTTTGAGAAGCATGGCTGGAGTGTCGCTGAGAGACCGAATCACTAACGACGTGGTTCGAATCAGAAGGGGTATGATGAAGAAGTTAGAGGACAGAGTTGATTCGCGTATTCTGAGATGGTTCGGGCACATGGTGAGGATGGATGAAAGCAGAGGCGACTGGACGTAGGCCTAGAGAGAGACCGTAGTTTGGGTGGATGGATGGTGTGAAGCAGGCATTAGGAAGGAGAGACCTAGTATGGATGTAGCGAGAGAGCGTGCTCTGGAAAGGCATGGTTGGAGAATGATTGTGAACGGATGAGTTTTGACACTGCTTTGATGTGCTTTCCCGCCCTAGGCACATCGTTGAGAGGCGGAAGGGGGGCCCCACTCATCATGACGCGGCAGGGGTAAATCAGTCACGCTGTCGGGCCCTGCTGCCGAAATTGACCTCGAACCGCGCTCATGACCCGGAGGGTGTGTTGCGCTGTTCCCGGCCGGCCCTTTAGCGCAAAAGGGCTAGTGTGTGTGAGAGTGGGAGGTGCGCCTTGCCGTCGGCCACCCCCCTTGCTTGGGGATTTCGGCCTAGTGTCAGTAATTACAAGGAATTAGATATTCATCGGCAGTACGGCACTTGATTTGAAATGTCGTGATATCAGTGTCGACGCTGTAGCGTCAAAACTTATAGGAACTGCGAATCTTTCAGAGCAATGGAAGAGAAAAAAAAAATCCTGTTATCACGTGGTTTGCAGACCATCCCTGTTTACAGTCGCTAACAACTTGGGTTTCAGTATGAAAATATACTATTAGTTTGGCTTTAGGGATGATGTCAATTTGCTTCTTGATTTGTTTGTTAAACCCAACTTAAACATTCTCCAAACAAGGCGTTAATATCCGGTTTATTAATTCTGATGATAGTACATGTAGTGTAGTGTTGAAAGTTGTGAAGTTATTTACCTCCTATTGCTTAGGTTGATGTTGTTGAGGTCACGTGTGCTAAACCCAACTTGAAACATTCTCCATACTGGTAATATCATACAGACACTAGGCCGCATCCCCCAGTAAGGGGGGTGGCCGACGGCAAGGCGCACCTGACACCCTCATACGCTCACACTCACACAACTTAGCCCTTTCGTGCTAGAAGGTCCGTCCGGTACCCCCCTCAACATATACTCTGGGTCACGAGTGCAGTCTGAGGATCCGTCGTCAGCAACAGGGCCCGACAGTTTTCACTGGTTCACCCCCGCCGCGTCATAATGGCCACCGCCCCCCCCACCCACGACCATCACAACAGCGGATTGCCAAGGGCGGGAAAGCACATCAGAGCAGCGTCTAAATCAACCATTCTCCACTCACGCCTGTTCATTGAACGCTCTCTCGCCACCTCCACATTCATGTCTCTCCTTCCCAACGCCTGCTTCAAACCATCCATGCACCCAAACTTCGTTCTACCTCTAGGCCTGCGACCACTCGCCTCAGTATTCATCACCCTTTTCACCAATCTACCTTCATCCATCCTCTCCATGTGCCCGAACCATCTCAGTACACGCGAATCTACTGTGTCCTCCAACTTCTTCACCATCCCTGTTCTGTTTCGAACCACGTTGTTGGTGATCCGGTCTCTCAGCGTTACTCACGCCATGCTCCTCAAACATTTCATCTCGAAAACATTCAACCTCTTCTCTCCTCTGCTCTCACCCTCCTAGCCTCAGCTCCGTAGAGCACAGTTGGTACCCAAACACCCTCATACAGCCCTCTCTTTGCTTCCATCCCCAACGTCCTACAGCTCAATACACTCTTCAGTGCACCCAACACTTTACATCCCTCCTTCACTCGCGCCTTCACTTCAGTTTCCACTAGTTCAGTTATCTCCACATGGGAGCCCAGAT
>SDVV010005059.1:0-19555 GCA_016164225.1 Gammarus roeselii | reverse complement strand
GCTCACAGCCTGCAATGCCAGCCTCTGGTGCTGATGATAAGTGTGATGTCATCTGGTCTCGTTGTCTCACTATGCTTGCCGTTCTGGTCGAGTGTGATGTGCTCACAGCCTGCAATGCCAGCCTCTGGTGCTGATGATGAGTGTATTGTCATCTGGTCTCGTTGTCTCACTATGCTTGCCGTGGTGGTCGAGTGTGATGTGCTCACAACCTGCAATGCCAGCCTCTGGTGCTGATGATGAGTGTAATGTCATCTGGTCTCGTTGTCTCACTTTGGAATGACGCGGCAACACAACGTGGCTTTGTTGGCAGGGATGTTTAGTAAGTCAACTTACTGACCCTGGTTCAATGTCCGCTAGACACAATGAATCACCGAGACACACAATCGGTATATTGCAAGAACATGTAAAAATATTCAATGAAAATTCATGTTGGACCAAGCAAGCGTCCAGGCATCGATAATTGTCTGCTCCCTCCATGTTAACTCATTGCCGGGTACAGATTGAGATTCAAACGCAAAGCAAGGAGAGGGATTGCTAACGGCAAGACGAACCACACACTCCTTCATGCCCTCACACACACCAAAACTAAACTATTTGACGATGATGGGTGCATCAAGAACCCCATGCACAATATACACTTCAGTCCAGGAAAAAGGCCCGAGATTCGTGTCTGCAGCACAGGCATCTGTGTCAGCCACAGCGCTCTGTCAGCTTTCACTGGTTCAAACTTGTTGCGTCATTATTCCCCTTACACATCCATCCCGTTTTCCATCAAGATGGAAAGGGTGAGAGAGTGCATCGATCAGCACCACGTCAAAAATTATCCATTCGGATGTAGTCTCCCTCAAGTTTATCATTTTAAATTCTGCTTCAAATGATACACTGAATGGATTGGTTTTAATTCAGCATGGAGTATAGTTTTGGTTTTGTCTGCAAATAATCTCAAAAACTTATCGAAATTTATTGAGTTTCTACAGTTATAATCATGTGTCTTCTTCGTTCTCAACAAGATATGATTTTTTTTTACCCATTGCAATCAATCATTGCTCGGCCCTGTAAATGTTCGAATGCCTTGTAAATTTTAGTATTCTAAATTTTTGCCGAAGAACGATTTGTTTATCTCATGTTGAACATTTTGAAATCTTGTTTTACCTTAATAAATGAGGGGTTGTGATTGGGTGTGAGTTCTATCTCATCAATTATATACAAATACACCAAACTTTTCTAGCGTCAATGTAATCACACTAGAAGATGAAAGGAATCGGCTTATCTGCCTCTTCTATACTCGTAATTTTTTATAACATAGCCAAGCTCTCTACATGGCATGGGTTAGCTCACCCGTACGCAGTGTCAATGTCATCTCCAACCATTCTTTAGAACCATTTTGTTGACCGGATAAGCCCATCCAATCCAACCATCGCCTCCTTGTACAATTATTCTATCTGAGATTTCTGTCTTGCAAATCGTCGTACATTCATTGTATTACAATCTTTTATCCTACTCTGTTTTTACACAAAGACGAATGACAACAGCATCGAACAAATAAATTAAACTCATGTCATAATTTATTTCCTTATATAGTCAGAAGTGCATTAAGCCCTCCTGATGAGTTATGAGTTAACATACAAAGGTATTGAAGATCAATGAGTTCGTACGACCACTTTATTTTCAACTTGTGTGGTCGCATATGGAAAGGAAAATTTCAATATTTTAATAAGTTCCCATCCATTTTCGGCTTACAAATGAATTATTTTATGAATAACGATTCGTGGCTGTGGCCGCCGTGGCCTAGTGGATAGCGTATCCGACTGCAGTGTCAGCCTCTGGTGCTGCAGGTCAAAAGTTCGAGCCTCGGCAAGGACACGGCGGTCTTGTGGCGGGAAGATTGGTTGCCTTCCCCGTTCTGTGTTAGCCTAACTTAGCCACCCTCCTAAGTAGGGGCCAACGGCTGTATGTCTATACATCCATACATAACAATTCATGGAAATTTAATATCAATTCACAATTGCAGAAAACTTGCCATTACATATTAATTATCAATTTCAATGGCCCAACACATAACAAGTCTTGTATAGGTAATACCTATAAGGTTAATATGAAATTACGTGTGAATACTAGAAAATCGCCTGGTTGTTCAGTGTTTCTGACGGGCGTTCGCTGACGGAAAACTGTCAGTGAGAACATTATACAACCGGATTTGCAATTATTTTGTATTAACGATCTATTGTGATTGAATTTCCATTGGTTTCAGTCAAGGATCTTCACATGATTATTTGTTCGATCTTTAACTCGAATCATGTCACAGACGAAAAAGGCTAGCTAATTGTTTTACGTCATATCTCAGAACAAACATTATTAGAAGAGAAAAATATTAAAAAACATGAGGGCAATGGTAATCGTTTAATAAAACATAGTAAATAACACTTTACAATGTCATATTAAATTATGATGCAAGACAAAGGAGTTCATGAGTTGCTTCACTATACTCATAAATGGCATCATTGTACAATACGATGCTAGGTTCAGAACTTGGTTGCTCAACTTATACACGGTATAACATCGTGTTTAGAATTTCGATTATATCAATTTAGTATCTAGCATACGATTGAATAATTTTCCGAATTCGACTCACTCACATAATTCAGTAAATCTATTTTTTCGAGCTGTATCTGACGGAATGGAGATCATTTCCTTGTCTAAACGTCAATGAACATTAAAATAAAGTAAACATTAACAGAAGAGTCATTTCAAGAAATAATTTCTTAGCAAAAATTCATTCGCTCCTTCCGTTGACTTTCTTCGAGGCGGCTGCTCGAAAGACTATTAACACAATAACCTGACGCTGCTCGGAAAACTATTAACACAAAAACCTGACGCTGCTCGAAAGACTATTAACACAATAACCTGACGCTGCTCGAAAGACTATTAACACAATAACCTGACGCTGGTCGGAAGACTATTAACACAATAACCTGACGCTGCTCGAAAGACAATTAACACAACAACCTGACGCTGCTCGAAAGACTATTAACACAATAACCTGACGCTGCTCAAAAGACTATTAACACAATAACCTGGCGCTGTTTTTTTTCTTGCAATGCCATTCATCTCTTCTACACATAAGTTACACGGACGTGCGGTGAATAGTAAATCCTTTCCATTAACATTGTGCTGCAACGAAACCCTCCCCTACATAGGATCCGAAGCTCATTATTAAACTTCCCTAATGTTTATAACCCTCCAAATGCTGCACTGTACCAGTGAAAGGAAGTTAGTCGTCCTCCACCCCGCCTTTTCTGGCAACTTCTCTAAACTGTTAAGGAACTTCTCGATTATATTAACGAGCACTGGAGAGTCGCCTCTGCGTGGGGCGTGTTTTATGCGGAGAAAGAGCAGCGTTATCAAGCATCTCCCAGCCATTTGATAATATGTTCTCCTACAACAAGTAATAAGATAATGATTATAGATATGCAAAGCATTCAGAATGACAATATTTCCTTATTCCTGTTTATTCAAAATATTATTTAACCGATACCTCAGACTCAATGAACAAACAAATATCATATATGATTTTGAATAAAAAAATACCTGTCCAGTTGATTTACTTGATGAGAAGAATTGTATGTTCGAATAGTTAAAAAGCATTCATTCGTAAATTTGATTGCGCTATTGGACAGCATAGTATTTGTAATGTTTCTCCACTCGAACGATGTGAAAAAAAAAATCATAAATAAACAAAAAAACAATCCCATCAACAACATTGGGATTGCATAATTGCGTAGACTTACTTAACAAAACAATCCATTATGTTGTGACGTTTTCTCATTGTTTATCTTTTGGTTTCCAGTTTGCTTAAGCCCCGACAAGCGGCGTGCCTCAGCGGCGTGCCTCAAGGATCCGTGTTAGGGCCAGTTCTCTTCATAATGTTCACTAACGATCTCGATAGCAACGTTTTCTCAAACATTAGAAAGTTTGCAGACAATACTAAGATCGGAGGAAAAGTGCAAGCTGAACTAAAGTGTCAGCAGATTCAATTTGACTTGAACAAAATTGTTGATTGGTCAAAAAAGTAACTAATGAAATTTAATGTAGACAAATGCAAAGTTATGCACATAGGCCCTCAAAACCCTAAACACGAATATTCAATGTCTGGAAAGAAACTCATCCCCGTCACCGAAGAGAGAGATTTAGGTGTCATCTTTAGTAACGACTTAAAAAGCAGCAAGCAATGTAACGATGCTGCCAAGATAGGCAATAAAATGCTAGGTATGATATCCCGCACTATCTCATACAAAAACCATCACAGTATACTCAAGTTATTTAATGCATTTGTAAGACCGCATTTCGAGTATGCCGTTCAATTCTGCTCTCCATTCCTTAGAAAAGACGTTATTAAACTTGAGAAGGTTCAACGTAGAGCTACCAAACTCATCCCCTCGCTGCGGGATAAATCGTACGAAGACAGGCTTTGTGAACTCAATCTCTATTCGCTAGAAAAACGTCGAGTTAGAGGCGACATGATCGAAGTGTGGAAGATTATGAAGGGGAAGGGAAACGTCGACCCAGCGAGACTTTTCACTCTTTCACTCCATTGTTCCTAGTCCACTCTAGATCATTGAGTGGACTAGGAACAATGGATACAAAATCTTTGGGAAACGTTTCTCACTCGACATCACGCGTAACTTCTTCACGTACAGAGTGGTCGAAGAACGGAACAAACTTCCAGCGGAGGTTGTAAACAGCAATACAATCGAAACGTTCAAGTCGTGACTAGATAAGTTCTACATAAATCACCGATAAATAGCTAAACCGTTCCCTTTCCTGTTGCTATAAAAAGACGGAAATGGCACACGAAGCTCTCTTAGACGTTCTACTTCAGAACTAATCCTCTTGCTTTCGAAAGGCAACCTAGTTTGGGCCAATAGGCCTCTTAGACGTTCTACTCCAGAACTAATCCTCTTTCTATCAAAAGACAACCCAGTTTGGGCCAATAGGCCTGTTGTTGTTTTCCTACACTTGTGAACACTTCTAAACGACAATATTGTATAGTAAAATATGTTTCAATGCCTCGGACAAAAAACATTTATATCGGTCCCATTTTTTTGCTAGTACATGTTCAACGCATATACTATTGACAACAATCTCGAAGGCCTATAAATAAGTTAGAATTTATTATGCAAATGCTGACTAGGATATTGTCACCATTCAATCCAACAGCAATTTCTTCCTCAGTCTCATGGTAAGGCTGCAGCGGCCAGCAGACCCGTCCCCTTCAGGCTTCTGTTTGACCAGTCTTCCTCTTATATCATGTACAATAATGCCCTCACTGATCCAGCCTAGACCTGACCGCCTTATCCCTCATTCCTGCACTGCGGTCGTTCCTCCCTCGGCGCTCACTGGAGCGCGTCAAAGATCAGGCAACGGGGGTTATTTGGGAAAGAATGCTCCTGTTTTCGATATCGCTTGTTTAGTCAGCCTTGAAGGCAGCTTTCAAAAATGTTTTCTCTCAGAGAGTCCTGTGGTCGGGCGGGCTCTGGCAGATAATATTATCAATGGGTTATTGCAGCCGGTCCGAGTCAGGGCTGATGGATGACTGAGGACAGGTGGCGGTAATGCGGGATGTGATTGTGTGAGCAGGGATTTATAAAAAAAAATTGTATGCGTCTATGCTCCGAGAGGGTGACTTCTTGTGGCGAAAAAGATTTCACCAACCACACGTTAGCGGAACTTGAATGTCATCAGTCTTGATGTACTATGTCAGTTAATGCATGCAAGCAGTGTTCATTGAGTGGATTTAACGATTACAAATACTATAGGTAACTGTGCCATAGTCCTAACCATAATTGGCCCGGCGTCCGTATAGCCAGTGACATAATTATTGGCCATATCAATATGCAGTATATACAAGATGTCCGTTAGATTTTTTTGTTTATACTGCTGTTGTAACCAACAGTTGTTGCTGTTTCAAACTGTACATATTACGCGGAAAATGAAATAAAATGAGGACATTCACGTTGATTTTTTAAAGAAATTGGGCGTTAAATTTTGAGCGCTCGTGAGATCGGGCAAAAATCTCTCCCTGGCTTGCCGATTCCATTCTCCTTGGATTAGTCGACACCAATGGTAATATTTTTTTTATAATAACTGATTCAATTTTCTTCCATTCATATAAAAAAATTATGATAAACTTCCACTCAATTCTGCTGGAAAAGGAGTATTCGCAGGCATTAAGATGATTCATTTGCAGGATCGCTTGTTAGCAAATGGATGGCTCGTTTTAGCCGGCTGAATTTCATGCTTGCCTTTCTATACACAAACTTCTGTCCAATATTGTTATTTGTCAGCTATATTCGAACAAATCCAACAGACGAGTAGTATGGATAATGAAATACGTGAAATTAATCTAAGTCCCTTACTTCTTCATGAGATATAATTATTATCCAACACTATTTTTGGGTTTGGTTAGATTGGTGAGACTTTTTTCGTGTTTCTGTGATATTTTTTTGTGAGTGTGGGGAGGAGGGAGTAAGTTTGGAGTGTGGTGTTTTGATTTGGGGGTTTCCATCCAGGTTTTATATTATTATGTGAGAATTTTTGACCTCTCCGGCGGTTTGGGGCATTTGGAGGAGGATTTTACACATATCCCCTGGGGCTGGTGGTTAGGTTAGAGTACGAGTCGGTTAAAACTATTGCTGCAGTGGGTGGTATCAGAACTCAGTCATGCCTCCCGCAACACGAATGAATCAAATCACGCAATATTACACCAGTTGAATTGTATTTCAGGCATTTCTTAGCATTGTTGCTGATGATTCAAACGAGAGTGAACTTCTACACAATCTTATTACCAAACCATCTGCAAATAAAATTCTTATTTTTAATTGTTAAAAAGGTATATTCTGCGGCAGTTAGCACGGTTGGCCATAACACGGAACAGTGTAGGATTTGTGTTTCAGTGTTTCTCCCGTAACGATATTGCTTCAGCGTTCCTCTCGTAACGATATTGCTTCAGTGTTCCTTCCGTAACGATATTGCGTCACGTAGTGTTACTATCAAACAACTGTCACTATTCTCCCGTGATGATATTGCATCACGTAGGGTTACTATCAAACGACTGTCCTCTATTCTCCCGTGATGATATTGCATCACGTAGTGTTACTATCGAACGACTGTTCACTATTCTCCCGTGGTGATATTGCGTCTCGTACTGTAACTATCAAACGACTGTTCACTATTCTCCCGTGATGATATTGCGTCTCGTACTGTAACTATCAAACCACTGTCCACTATTCTCCCGTGATGATATTGCGTCTCGTACTGTAACTATCAAACACTGTCCACTATTCTCCCGTGATGATATTGCGTCTCGTACTGTAACTATCAAACCACTGTCCACTATTCTCCCGTGACGATATTGCATCACGTAGTGTTACTATCAAACCACTGTCCACTATTCTCCCGTGATGATATTGGATCACGTAGTGTTACTATCAAACCACTGTGCCCATTCTAGTGTAGGTAAACATAGGAGGGTCTCCCATAAGCGACTCTCAACCGTCACTCGTGTTCGTCCGAGAAAGTTTACTTGCGAACCGCCGTAATTCGGTCTGCTGGGCATGTAATGCACACCTCCTCAGCTCAGATATGACCAATAACAGCAGCTCAGTAAACGCTGTTGTAAGGCGTTCCGGCTTTCCTCTTGTGTGAAAGGTATAAAAACTCTAGCGTGGTTTCCTTGAGGCAGTTTCTGAGAATATGGTATGCTATTATCAGATCACTTCAGGTGCAATAGGAGTATAAAACGAGTCCGGAAAATTGCTTGGTTGACGTTATATCTGCGGGGAAAGATTATCTGGAAACAGGCAAGTGTTGACACAAGTGAAGTGAGTAGCAGACTATGTCGTGATGAAGGTCTAAATAGCAAAAATATTTCACCTTGAAAGATGGAGGACTGACTTTTTTGGTTCAGTGAAACGACCGTCGCATTACCGTTCTTTAACATTTTAATGTGACGGTAGAAATGTTGAACTTTGACCAAAATGATTGGCAACTGCACATTAGATTAGCCCATTAGGACAACTATCGTTTCTCTAATGAAAATGACGCGTAGGGTAATCGGTTCTGTTCATTTTCTACCCTCTACTGCCATGATTAGTTTGCCAAGTCATGATTAGTCTGCCAAGCCATGATTAGTCTGCCAAGCCATGATTAGTCTGCCAAGCTATGATTAGTCTGCCAAGCCATGATTAGTCTGCCAAGCTATGATTAGTCTGCCAAGCCATGATTAGTCTGCCAAGCCATGATTAGTCTGCCAAGTCTTGCCAATGTAAAATTGTTTTAAAGAATAATAGTCTGTAACCGAATATTTTTAATTTGAAACATCAGACAAGAGTTTCAATTTTCCAGAACTAATAATAAATATCAGAACCTGGAAGAATAGACCAAGTGGGAAAATTCATCGATCATGCCCTCAAACATGACTACTTAGTGCTTCCAAAACCCGTCATCGCCATAGTAAAGAAGTAATCCAGATCACGCCGGAAGATTGACTGGTTATTCAACCGCGAGCTTACATATATACAGTATAATAATAGTGTCTGATGAATCCTATTCAAACTCCCTGTGTGTTTTGTACGCATCTGATCAGAGGATCAGGATATGAAACGTTCGCAATATAAGTTTAAATTCGAGCAAAATTAGTTTGTTATGTGCCTAATTTAGTAACAAATAATGAAGTAATTCACCACTGTAAACGGGAAACTAGGAACACCGATAGTTTTGTTCAATGCATCATAACGATGTGTGGAGCGCTTGCATTGATGTATTCCGGAAGGTCGAGAATATCACAACTACTTCTGTTTAACGGATGTTGGTAAACATTTTACTAGAAATGCCATTTGTACAGTGTAATGAACTGGTCAATGATTTACTTGGTTCAATGTGTTGGCCATCAGATCTTTTAATATTGACTGCTGAATTTGCATGCATGTCGTTTTGTAAATAAATTATAAAAAGGGAAAACAAATATGTTTGAATATTTAATATTTAAATTATACATGTTCCTGAATATACAACTTCACAATTATTAATATTATTATTAAATCATTCATTTCCATTGCCTCGCAAGGGTTTTTTAATAACTTAGGTCTATAATATTAAACTTATTGTTTAATGGCGCTGCTTGAGTTAGCGAAGCGAGCGATTAGAATGAATTTGTGACTACTCATTTCCTCTGTGTAGCTGTTTTTTGCGGCCGGTTTGAACTTCATGTGGCAAAATTTGAGTTCACAACATGTTTCATTTGCAATCTTATACACGAATATTTAAAAGAATGAAGCGCATGAAAATAAAAAACACGGAAACACCAATTCTATGTGTGTAGGTAAGTTTTAACATATCGCGGTTCCTCCAGGCATATGGTTGTACACGTGCAGCCATATAAGTATAAAGAAATAAAAACAATATCATTTGATGGATGCTAAAATCAAAACGTTAAAATATAGTTCATAGCCTTGACAGTAACTTGTTCTATTAGACTCTCTAAAATATGTCACCTTACGAAGACTTCCAAACAAACAAGATGTTTACCTGTTAGTGTTTAGTCATTTTGGATTTCATTAATACCGGTTTAACTTTGAAGTTTCTATTTAGTGACCGTCTCTGAACATTCATAATTCAATCTGGTGCACCCATCCTACTGGTGAATCTAGTTTGAAGCAACTTCTTGGGCAATGAAACATTTCATTGATGGACTCTCGTTCATATAAATGGGATTATAAATGTTCGTATTGACGGAGAGACCAACATTTTATCAACATAATACGAATAAAAAACTTCCCAGGACCGACTTGACAGGCTGAAGCAATTAAATCGTTTAACCAATTTCCAAATGCACTAGTGCGGGGAGAGTTTGTCGCCAGGAGACTATCAGGCGCCACTTCGTCCAAGAAACAAACAGGAACAGTCTTTTTTGACCACCCTGCGCTCTTGTGTTACACACAAAAAAAAAATTACAATAGCGCAGCAACTGGAAACACATTTTTTGTTACAAATCATCGGCGGGTCGAACGAGGGATAGACGTTCAGTATATTTTTTCTGGTATCGATATTATCAAACGAAACGGAGATGCCGAGAAAGGCGCCGATTGTTATAGAATTGATTAGGAAACATTCCAAATTACTTATGAGATACGTCGACATGAGGTCCTTCGTCATCGTAATTGGTTAATGGTGTACTAATGACTGCGATATGGGCTGCTAAGACATCGTAATTGGTTAATGGTATACTTATGACTGTGTTATAAAACTGAAACCAAACTCCATTACAAATTAGTGCGAGATTCGTCGACCAGCCGTCCTTCGAATGCTGGGCGTGGATACCGCGCCCTTATATCTAATAGTGCTTGTTAATTGGATGATTGCTATCACAGACGAAACACCCTGATTGAGTGATAGGCTCACTCAACAACGATCGATATTAATTGCCTACTGATATACAGAACAAAAAATAATGTCAGGTAACGTTAAATCTCAATGTAAACTCATATGCCTTTGCTGTGAACTCTCCAGACCACGTCTAAGTGCTAAGGATCATTGTTAGCCTAGTAAGACGCGTTTTGAAAGTCATGCTCCTGAACTATTGCCTTGCATGGAATACTTGTAGGGAAGATTCAGTGCTGGAAACATATACTCTGGGCACTGTACTATCAGCCTCACAATTCAAATTTGCGCGTTTTGAGTACAACTTTTTCGTATGAGAAATTGTGTATGTGTGAATTTTTGGATGGGTACACTAGATTTTCCTTGCAACAAGAAGTAACTGTTGTTTATAAATGAACACTTACAGAAATAAAAGCCATTCTGCAGAATATAGTTGAAATCAAATTGCGATGATGCAATCGATTCCCTATCATCTGGTAGAGTACGGGGCGAATAAACAGCTACAATTTGGTGGTATTATTTTCTTCAGCATGCAAAATAACTATTAATGCAAGTCATCATTGTCACCACATTTAATATTCGGTTCTTTGCATGAAGATTGTGCATTTATGAGTGAGTATGGTCATTTATCTGTTTTCTCTAGACCTAGAAGAAACAGTTATATACAATTAAACTCACAATCTCCATGCAATGACATCGCACACAATGCTCGAGAAAACCCAATTTCTTGGGTCTACAGTACGACAGGACGGAGAGGAACACTATACAGGCCTTAAGTAAATGGGAAGCTGGTCCAGACTTGTGAAGTGATCGTCAACAGAGCTGCCAGAGGGCGTTATAGGCACGGGACTAAACCAGGACGGAGGAGGTCGTTTAAATGAAAAGCCTTTTGTTGAGCGATGAACAGATCAAAGTTTGTCAGCGGGTGTCAATGAGAACCTGATACTGTTCATATATTTGGAAGTACCCTGTCAATAGCCACTCAATAGTTAATGTGCCAGAATTAGAATTCATATGAATTATAAACTGTTATCAGTGATGCAGAACTTTGTTGGTTAACACGAGCTTAGACGGAATGGTATTTCAGTGCTTCCACACCAGTTCACTGTCACTGCAATAAGTTATTGGTAAAAATATATGATTTTAAATGGTTTAAAATAGTGTTTGTTTAATGGATAAAACTTTGTTCATAAAAATATCGAACACCATTATATTTAAAGCCGTAAATATATTTTCTTATTACTTATTTGCGATAATTCTGTGTAACTCCTAACCGGCTTGTCTAAATGATATTCGGCCTAGCATTGAAACAAAACAGAAGGAAGGTATGCGTAGCACGGTAGAATACTTGTTCAAAAGTTTGTTACATTTCGGATCTGACCTAACAACCCATTTGGACAGAAGTACTTCTTCTTCGACTCGCTGTCTAATAAACTTGAGTTCACTAATGAAGGACAAAAAGGAAACTTGACTTGGGCCCATCTCGTTCTTGATAAATTTATGATATGATGGAGAACTGGATTTAAGACAAAGACCTTGACTCTAAGAAGGAACACTTCCACTGTTTGGCGGCTCTTATACATGCAAGATACTTTGATAATACAGTAATATGTTACGGTATGGAGGATTTTTGAGTTTGTCTACAATTTAAACACATTGGAATATGGTGAACAACAGTATAAAGAAATCTCAAATAATTGAAGTCATTTCACAGGAACTTAATCGAATTATTTTTTTATTTACAAACTTTCAAACTCTGCATTTTAGAGAACAATTGTACAAACACTTCATCAAATTGTTTGGGGGCAATGCAAAAACAACAAGTAATCTCGTTTTGATCACCGTTTCTATCAATTAACTGTATTTCAATGCTCGAGAATTTTGATATCTCTGTTTGGGTAACGAGTAAGAATCAGAGAGTGACCCATTCTAAATCCTCGTCTCAAGGGCTACTGTGATGTGTGACATAGGCCTCTATTTGTAACGCAGCGTACATTTTATGTTTATGAATTTTTTGGTATAAATCAATAACCAAACCACATTTTGTCGCTATTTCCTTCTTCTAATCACTTTCCCAGCTCGAATGTACTCAAGTCTATTATCAACAAGAACCATATTTGAAAATGCTTTCATATGAATGCCTTTCAAACATTTTTCAGAATTTATAATATCTTCAAATCGAGCATGAGGTTACCGTTCGGGTTCGGCGGCCCATAACTCATATGAGCACTGGGCAACGAATCTTGCCGTGCAATTTCTAACAGTGCAAGGCTGCGCACTACGAGAGTGCAAAAGATCGGCTACGCAGGTTACTCATCCGAAGCTCCTATCCTTGGTCCATGAACGTCTTAGGTATACCCAACACATACCGTTCAAAGGCCAGATATAAACAAATCACTGGTCCGTGATGACGTCATCAGGAGACTGGCGACAACTAGTTGTCAGTTGCGTACTGATGTTAGGATGAATTTGTTCTAGAAACAAAAGTGATTGAATCACATTTTTGCGATTTACTGAATATTTTAAAAATGAAATGAACATAAGCGTCACGGGTGACCAACAAAGTAATTGCAGTCAAATAATTGGGTAATATAATCAACATAGAGTATATATGGAGCGTTAGCATTCACAATTATCCTTTCACAGACACTGTTTTTTTCGGACAGCTCAGCAAGATCACTAATAATTGTTCATGGACTAAATAGGACTCAAAATGATGGCATCTCGCGTGTGTTGGCATTTACATACTTCTAACTTGTGGTATATTAGCTGGAAATCACATAATAAGAGAACATCTTTCCATACTTGGGAAATTAAGTGTATGTCGATGGTTTTTGTGCGCATTCAGGTAGTACAGTTTGCTCAGCATGTGATAATCCTGAACTGTGTTTTTTTCACCGTGAAAACAAAATATTGTGCATGAACTCAGGGATTGTAGAAAACGAAAGCTTCCAAAGTGTTTTCCTTTGGTTTTGCAAGCATTAAATGCCTACTAGAAGGTCTTGAAGAAGTAATGAAAACGTCATGACTCATTTTTTATTTGAACATGTCAACATAACTCGAGCTTTGTAATCACGGAACCATAACGAAAGTTGCTTAGCGAATGATCTGCCTTGCACACATTGCGCAAATATTTATCACACACAATCAGTTAAGAACGGAAATGCGTTTCATCACTGATTAACTTTCTCACGATATTTGTAAATGCTCTTCGAAAGCTCTGTCCTAATATAGTTTGCAATGTTCAACATGTTGAATTCACCTTTTTCTGATGTCTCACGTTTACAAGAAGTCTCATTCTTTAGGTGATTATTCGCAGGACGGGGGGTCACGGCGTAGCAGCAATCAGACCCACTGCTGCGTTGATGCCCGTTTTGCGTTCAGCAACATCACAGTTCACATGTTACGGCCACATTTGCAAGACAGCATTGCGTTTAATTAATTCGCGACAAAGTAGGAAACACATGGCATTAGATATTTTATTATTTGAACGAATATCAGTTCACCAAACCGGTAACGGGACGAACATAATAAACAGGAATACAAGGGAGGTTTTCCGTTCATATCTATTCACAGCTCGCGTGAATATTTCCTCTGGCAAAAAGTTGGTTGCGCAGAATCCTTGATGCTATTTGGTGATCAATATCAAGAAAAAATATGATGAACAGTTACCTGATTGTCAACATGAAAACTGATAGAGCAAACTTGTGAGTTCGCACAGGTCAACCTGTGTCCTCCCTGTCAGACTTAAATCTGGTTAGGTCATCTAGCGTCCTAATTCTCTGTACGACTCATGCCGGGTAAGGTCGCCTGCCCTATAGGGAGGCCATCTTCCGTCATCAGAGTCTGATCCAATCGAAGTAAGGTAATGAGGAAAACTATTACTGACAAATATAATTGAAAATGATATCAGAGTATTAGAAATTAGGTGAATTAATATCAATGATGTAGTTAATACGTAATGTCCGTATGATTCAAATGTGAAGGCAAAAGTTGGATGAACAATAATTATGTGAACCTGAACTTTAGGCTCAGAAAACTGGAACCAAACCGTTCAATTCGTGGCCACATCCTACGTACAGACAGTTGCCATACGAAACAATCCGTGTGATAGGAAATAAAGAGATGTCAAAGATTACGCGCCTCAAAATTGACACAGCGCATGTAGAGATACAAGAGTTAAACAATATCGAGAAAATATCGACGAATTGTGTTTCCTTGCAACAAAGGAAACACAGAATCGGGAATTGACTGAGCATCATAAATTATCAAGGGAAATTCACTCACCCGTGTAACTCACTATTTCATGAGGGTAGACGAGGCCGAGATGTTGGAGAGTGTTACACTGTTCTTCGTGGAAAAATATCTACACTTATCAGAAGATTCATATTCCAAACAACAGACACTAGACAATATCAATGAAGTAGTCGGTAAACATTCACAGTGTCAAATCCTACTCATTTATCGCCCTTGAAAGAGTAGAGTTGTAAATGCTATTGATCTACACGTCATCGTCACTGATTTTGTCACCACGCAGAACAGTATTGGGGATGGACAGTGACTTGAAACAGACAAATGCACTGCCAAAGGATGACGCCTGATTGTTGTTTTTTCACGGACATTTAATGAAGCAAATGATAAAGACACCAGCAAGACATAACAATATCGTTGGTTTTATTTTTTTGTGCAAGCGACTGTCATATCACGAACGTTGAAGTGGGCGATCAACTCGGAACAAGCACCAATATTACAAATCCTTTCACGCTACAACTCGAATTGACAACGTCGATAAACTACGATGAAGCGCCTAATTTTAGATCGGTTTTCTATGATGGCTTCTAAGGGTTAATATTATCAGCGAATATTATCATCGAATGTGATGTCAATCAATCGATATATGTATTTTTAACTACCCATTACAATTTTGAACTCAATAATTTACCTGAAAAAAATTGCGATCAGCAGTTAATCAGACACAGCACTGGAAAGAAGAACTGCGACATCTTCAGTCGCAATAGAAAGCATTGAAATTATGTAGTTCTGAGTGAGCTAAGCATACTTCCTTAATTTTCGCTATGGAAGAAGCTGATAAGAGGAATGGAGTTCAATATTTTTCCGTGTGCACGTGTGAGCATACCTGTCAGAATGACGAAAAAAATACGATGTAATTAAGTTGAGATTTCCGTACGTGAGGGAACGCATACGTCATTGTAGTCATCACATCGGACATATCGACGTATATTCCCGTTTTCGCTGTTAGCGGCGACCTGTCGAAGAATTAGGCAAAATTTAATGGCTTTCTAGTAGATAATATCTTTTGGATTGGATCAAATTACTAAACTATCGGTTTAGAATTAGAACTTCGTCATGTAATAAAAAATGATTTCGGTCTATTTAGGTTCTGGTGAACTATTTTCTCAGACTCAGTGTATAGGACCTGTTGTATACGGAAAGATTGCCTCATCGTCTGGTCAGGAGTGTCCTCATGTTTAACCTGTAGTCATGTGACATGATTCGACACTGACGACCGTAAACGTAATTACTGGTAACAGAAAGACGAGTCGCCCGCCCATCTCTGAAAGCATCTCGTGGTAATAAACACATTTCCGTCTATCCCTCAGGCAATGACTCCCTAAACCGACCTCCGGCATTCGGCATCCGTCGTCGAACCGAACAAAAATTTAGGGAAGGGTTACCAATGGTCAATATTCGACCGAATGTTGGCCGAAAGCATCCGTCGATAGTTTTCTGGGTATGAAAGCAGAATAGTAATGAATGAATGCAAAAAAAATCTTGTCCCTGAAGATAATTCGCTTCATGATAATCGTGATCATCAAAGACGCTACAGCAGGGCAATGAGCCGCAGAAGATTAGAAAAAGAATGATTGATTACGACACACTTAGCATACCCTTTCGTAAGTTCCCGCTCATTTCACAGAATTAATTGAAAATGTCGTAGATGTTGACTTCAAACGTAGTTTCAATAGTTATTCACAGTTATCATGTCCCACGTGCCGGTCACTTAAAGTCAAATCTCCTAAATCTCATGATAAGAAAATGGCAACTGGTTTACGGCCTCCGATTTATGACAACCGGAATGTGGCCCGAAAAGATGGTCAGTAATTCAACGTCAATGTCAACGGTCATTTAAGTTGGTTATGACCTCGTGTGATCCCTGCTGCGGTGTCAACCACGGCTCCGACATATTCAATCATACTTCATGATCACATCGTAATGGAAATTTGTTTGAAGTATTACGAGAAATTTTCGAACAATCATAACGTATATAATACTCTGAACATATTGTATAACATGATATATTAATAAACATCAGTTTATATTTCTTACATTTGCCACCTTAATGATAGTAACCTGCAGAGCGACCTGCAATCAGTAACACGATTGGACAATATTTCGTCCTGTTTTATCGAACCCAAGATGAAAGAGATGAGGCACTATCACGACTGGGACAAATATTGCAGACTGAAGGGGATCGGGACTCAGCGATTGGCTTGGCCCTGAGACACGCTACAGGACCAGTTGCTGGCCTCCTCCGAGACAAAATACAGACATTGCAGGGGCTGGCCAATGACTGTTTACTTGAACGTCCTAGTGGTATGCACTGGGAGCAATTCATAGGGCCGGTTCGTTTTACAATCGTTATGCTTGAAGAATTTGAATGTATGGCAATGAAATGATTGTACCAAATAAGTTTTCTATGCAACTGAAAGCACGTTTTCCATACATTGACCATCCATTTAGCGTAGGAAACATTGTTCTTCATGAACACAAAAAGAGCCATTTTGTTAACGTCATTTATTCGAAGCTCTAGATGCATGGCCCAGAACGAATAACTGTTAATGCAAAAATCCCGCTACGTATAGAAAAAGCCGTTTGTTCGATTTCTCAACCATGGCCTCATTACTTCGAACACATATATATCTACTAACAATGAAGTTATTTCTGCAGTTACTGTGTACAATTTGCACTTGCTCCAACGAGCGTCCAATAATTGTATCGGTTACATTTCCGGTGCAGTAATCAGCTGCCTAACGAACCAGCCTTGACCGCTCATAGCCCTGATCTCAGCCAGATTGACTACGGGGTTGAGTAGAGATGGAATTCATTGTCCGCGAACGCAAGTCAACGCCGATTGACTATCGGATGAAATTGCGAAGAAAATTGGCGAACAAAATGGAGGCGTGCAGTTGCAAACTTCACGCGAAAAGTTGAGATCTGGTCTCACGAGAACTGATCCCTTCGAAGCAAAACATTATTTGGTAATTTGATGCATCAAAACATGTGTGGCCTAGTTTTTTTAGTCTATTTCATTTATTCAAAGAGTATAACGTCATATTATGTCAATTCTGTACAGCGTTTAATTGGTAGAAGCGATTTAAACACCCAATACATAATAAAAATGTTTAGAGCATACAAAGGAGCAAGATTTTGCAAACAATGTTTGTGCGTGAAACTAAAGACTGTCATGTATTATATAAAACTAATATATGCAAGCTACCCTACAACTGCTAAATAAATGCTTCGTCAATGCAAGTTTGTCAGTGAATCGTAGACACAGGTAAGATATTACACAATTGTTCAACAACCCTGCAACCAGAACTTCAAAGCCAAAAACTTGCAGAACCAAAGACGAAGAGCATTCAGGTGAATAAATAGCGGCCGTGTGTCGATTGCTGAGCAATGATTCTGCCTCCGGCCATGTTAGGAATACAAGACTCGAACTTCAGGAATGAAACTCAAACGCTTATCATCATGTCCTGGAAACCTCTTACTCAAAAGACTTACGAATAATGACATCAAATCACTTGAAGAAAGCTTTAACGGGAATGAATACCTTGATGAATGGTGTCATGATGGTTAGGTGTAGGGACTATCTGTTCATACGTACGTGTCAACGACTATAATAATAGTAATTTACTGAGGACATGGTCATGACCGGGTTAATCAGGTCTCTGTTTAAGGAACGAAAAACACTTGCGCAAAAATGAAAGAACCCAACTGCCATTGAATGCTCTGATGGACTAAATGCTCAACACCGTCGGCTACTTTGCAAAAAAGGCATGAACTTCCTCCAGAGAAGAGATTATTATTACCTGCCAGTTTGTTCGATCTCAGCCTGTTCTATCCAGATTTTTGCCATTAGTTTTAAACACAAATACTCCAAAATTATTTTTATCAAATAGTTTTCCTTGTGTCTTACTCGCCATCCTTCATTTTGTCTGGACTCGACGTTGGCCATGGGATGAATATACAACTATACCGAATATCAAAGCGTCAAACAAATTGATCCTCGTCCCACGAGCTGACATTCAATATTCAATAATATTTCTCCGTTAGATTATGTCGGTACATTTTTTCCTTGACAGATCATTAAGTCTCTGCGTTGCTGCACCGATCCAGTAAAAATGTTTGAATGCAATGAGATGACAAAACGGCGTTTGTAAATGATTTCCCATTCCACGATCCCCGTCTCCGTCCGGGTAGAAAGTGCAATTTTTGTCTCAAGTTGCAGGAAATTCGAGTGGCCTTACATATATTTTTTAACGCTCGAAAATTGCAGTTTTCCGTCAACATGGCAAAAGCAGACTACTCTTCAATTCAATATATCACGAACAGCTGTTTGCAGGTGAACCTATCTTTTACCGTATATCATCAATATTTTTAGCATGTTATTAAAATGGGATATGATATGGAACAAGTTGCAAGCAAATGATGCTTGCAAATAGGTATATATGTGATCGAAATGTTAATGAACATCGTTGTATATTCATAAAATCTGGCTTTGACGTAACAAATCATAGTTTTAAACCCAGCGTCAGAAGTGAACTGTTCATTACATTCAACTCTAGCCACTGCATTTAGTATGTTTAATGTAATATTACAGATCGTCCAGCACTGCCCGAGGGTATCACAGATCGTCCAGCACTGCCCGAGGGTATTACAGATCGTCCAGCACTGCCCGAGGGTATCACAGATCGTCCAGCACTGCCCGAGGGTACTACAGATCGTCCAGCACTGCCCGAGGGTATCACAGATCGTCCAGCACTGCCCGAGGGTATCACAGATCGTCCAGCACTGCCCGAGGGTATCACAGATC
>SDVV010005058.1:0-19555 GCA_016164225.1 Gammarus roeselii | reverse complement strand
TCCCCTCTCAACACCCGCACATCCAACAGCCTCCCCACCACTCTCCTCGATATCAGCACAAAATCCATCAGTGCTCTCTCCACCATTGCACCATGGGCCATCCTTACCCATGTGTAGTTGTGAATATCTCGCTTCTTGAACACGATTTTATAGCACGATACTAAATAAATGTGCTTTCAAGATCAATTGAACTATTGTTCTAGACAAAAATTATTTGCTACGGGACGACCCCCAAAGCGCCGCTGTTTGAGCACATGGCCCCAGCACTCAAAGGGTGACTACAGCAACCGTTGGGCTTCTGAGCAGAGCAGTCAAGAGGTCACTCAAGGCTACTCTGATGATGGCCCACTGAGGCGTCTGTTCCGGTGCGCCAGTACATTCCTCACCAATTAAACATTCTAACCCCCACTCGTAAGGTTTTTCAAAAAACTCTATCAAGTTAACATTTTATTCGTCCAGTTAATTTCATATAGATTTTTTCGGGTGTGCAATTCCTTGAGCTATAACCAACGTGCTATATTATCGTGCCACTCCAGTCTATGAGCTCTAAATTTTCATCCTTGCCCAAGGTATCAGCTTAGTCTGACGCCTAATGCACCACTGTTGGTTGATAACAGTGACGGAATAGTCTGGGTAATGGCATCCCTACAATCCTCCTTCATTACGTAGCTATCACAATTAGAAGCTACAGATTTGTGATAGTATTGAGTTTCATTCGCCACGTAATAAATATCGACATAATGCACTAGAAAACTTAGCTCTAATCTTATAAAAATCTCCATAACTTGATGCAGCTATGTTGCCGATTTCTCGTTCGGCGCCAGAAAGATGCTGACTACAGCGCGCTAGAAAGCCTCACCACTCTAATGTAATCCAGTCACCTGCCTCGTTTCCTGACTTCGCAGTAAACTTGCGTCCATATCACGCTCTTGGTTTTCCTAACGCCTTATTTGCATTTTAATGATCCTCTCACTAATTGTCCATTATTTACTCCTTTTCATTCTGCCTCCAATCGTTCGAATCCCCTTTTCCCGTACCTCTTATTCCTCCCGTTACCTGAGAATTCATATTCCTCTTTTCTCCTTCCACCGCCTCTTTTCCTCCCGTTGTTCTAACGATCTTCTTTCCTTCGCCTCTCTCCCCTTACCTCTCACAGCCAGAGTCCCCATCTCCGCGCCAGGTGGTGGCCCAATATTACGCCGACGAGCACACTCCACAGCCCACCACCAAGCGCACCGTGACGCGAACCCTCGTCCGCACCACCGGCCGCATGCATTGAAGACCGCTCAGCAGCCGCTGGGGGAACGAGCTAGAATACAGATTCTAGTGCTCTTAGTAGCTCGCCAACCGCTGCAGGGCGCGTTAGACTCGATATTTCTGTGCTGGAAATACCGGTCAATCTAATCCTCAATAAGAGATAGGTGCTCTGAGTTGATTAGTAGCTGTATGTTAGAGTAAAGAAATTGGTGCGTTCAGTACTCGGCCTGCAACACGTTTTGGGTTGGTATTTGATGAGTAAAATTATTTATGTCGAGGTTCCATGGGCATTATCATAGTACTTTGCTACATGATCATAGAACTGCTGATACATAGGTGCTACAACGTATCTAATTGTACACGTTTAAATAGTGCGATGCTGCGGTTATGTTTAACGTGTGTTTATAACGTAGCCTCTTGAATTGATGGCTGGTAGACCGTATTGCTCTCAGCCGTTTTAGTGTTCACCGGGTTAACCCTGTTGGGCCACACTGCCGCTGTAGATGGTGCACAGCTATCGTAGCTATACGTACGTCGAATGACGCCTATCTCAATAACTTGATGAGTGTGCACGCCTGCCTTTTTCAGGGATGAATTGTTGAAGTAGCTATTGATATCGGGGCTCGCATATGCCTAAATTGACGTTTATTGATGGTGCGATGTGCTAATTTGCTTGTGCTTCCGCTCTAGGAGCCGTATAGCCTGGTCGGTGTTCGGATGAAGTTTTGCATGGTTGGTCGCAGTCGCTCGCTTAGTTCGAACTTATACTAACTTTTTGAAATAAATGAAACCGTTCTCACTAAGAACCGCCCATGTGTGTATCATCCATTTGAGTGCAGCTCCTCCGCTAAATATATGAGGAAATTAGTTCGAGTCATTTCTAGTAACTATCAAGTAACTGTTTATGACGTTTTATTTTCTTTAATTATTGACTCGATTTAGTTTTTTGTTGCAGTGACTGGTTGCCAGACAAGCAAAGACTAGACCAACAACGAGTAAAGTTAAAAATTACATTACGATATGATATTGAAATCATAGCTTATGCTTTGAGAATAGCTACAGCTACATGCTGCGACTTTTTTGATGACGTGCTTTTGTAAAACAATAGGCATTGTGTGTGGAAGATTCTTTTGTCGTGGTCCGCTTTGTACGGTTTTTCTGTTCTGTAACATAGGTTTGGGCTACTTAGTAGGTAGGTTCAGGCCTCGTTTCCTCTATCTTACACGAATAATTACCGTATTTCTGACCTTTGACATTCGCATCGTAAAGGGCATCGATTGCAAGCAGTCGTAGACACAGTTACTATAATCTAATCTAAATTGTGTCTATACTTGGTACTGCAATAGTAACTGGTTTGACGTTCGGCGCCAAAAGGACGCAGACTCTAGCGCACTAAAAGCCTCTTCACTCGAATTTAATTTAATCTACTGTACATCGGATGTTCTATTAAGACCTTCAAAGCTCGATGTTATAGCATATCTAACATCCCTAGTTACTGACTGAGCTAAAACACTTTTCTGCATTTTGTTGTTCAACCCTCCTTCTATTTCAGTCCTGTATCATTTCGAGTCTTTTCATTTTGTTGATCAAACCTTTTGTTTCAGTCCATTGTCATTTCAAGTTTTTTCATTTTGTGGTTCAGCCCTTCTTCCGCTTTAGTCCATTATCATTTCGGCATCTGAGTAGGCAATTTGCCAGGATCTCAAATTTGAAGTGGGTGTGTCAAACACTAGTTTCGTTCAAAGTAGCATTTTTGCATGTCGGACAGTAAGCATATGAATGAATGCATTCGAGATAACGTCAGTCTACCTGCGCCAGCGGTCCGTGTGAGTAAGAAGGTGTTTCACACGTGTGAAATCAAATCTAGCATAGGACTGAGAGTGCAGCAGCTCTGAGTAATAAAACTTGCACCATCTGAAATATAGTGCAGTTGAGGTCCCGACCAGCTACCGACGGATAGCGTCGTCGGTCGCCTTACACTTCTGGCAGCTGTTCGGTGTCCACTGATGCCGTGGAGTTCCTCCACACCATCACTACCCTGCCACCGTTGGGCCAGGACAGCAGCCGCTGGTCGGTGAGTACTCAGACCTGCGACTGCTCTATTAATTTTTGAAGCTGGTGAATTGATAGTCCAACTGCTGAATTTCATAATTCAAAATCTGGATGTTACGGCTTGGTTTCAAGTAAGGTTCGGTGATAGGAGTAAAAGATTGGGCGATGATTATCTTTATAAGGCATCAGATTGTGAATGACCTTGCACGCCAAAGTGATCATTGGCCGGTGAACTGTTACAGCTACAAGAACAATACGCAAGCGGACTCGCCGATGGATTTCAACTTATCTGGAACCACAAGCAGCTACAGCATCAACTCTTCAAGTGATCAGTTGCTGTTGCTGCGTCGCACAAGAGTTAGAACTCCATATTAAAAACATTATTGCGCCATGATCTCGTTCCCTACTCGACGAATGGTCTTAAATGCTACCAGTGCATTTCAACTTAGTTTCTAGCTACCATGTAAATGCACAGTAAATTTAGCATTGAAAAAACTTCCGTCCCCGCCAGGATTCGACCCCGCGTTGCAGGAATACGCGTCCAGTACTCTAACCACTATGCCATCCAATGACCCAGCTCAACAAATGTTGTGATTCAAGCTTTTGTGAGTATCGTACTGTTTTAGGGTCGACTACCAATTCGTCAGTTTATCACTGTTAGAGCACGATAACCGTGCTCAAGATGTTAGAGTGGCTAGAGTACTGGACTCGTATTCCTGCAACGCGGGATCGAATATTGGCGAGGACGGAAGTTTCTCCAATGATGAATTCACTGTTCATTTACTTAGTCTCCCAACGTTATTGTTGGTATGTTCTCTTCTAGCTACCACTCAACTTTATGGAAACCACTGAATTACTGCCAGATGATCTCAATAACCACTGTGGAGACGAGCGAAGATTTGATGAGAGATCAACTAACTGTTTTGAAGATCAGTCCCTCACTCTGCACAGACCGGTCTCTAATTGATGAGAGGCATTTCTTCAGCATTCCATCATAAATGGTAAGCACAGTCCCATTTCTTCGATCCAAAAATCTCTCTTCCTCCATTGTCTACTGAACTCTTCAAACATGAAATATCATGGCCCAATTGACCAGCACTTCACACTCTGCGCTGGACTAACGAAACCCCCCTGAAACCTAGTGCCATCAACCGTCTCAGCCGCGCAGGAACACCAGCCTGCTTTGCAAACCTGTTTTATTGCATTTTTGTATTTGTATTCAACTTCCTCTGATTGACTAGTTCATACAAGAAGCGAACTTTTACTTGAATTGAATAGTTTGTAAATCATCATGCTGTGAGTCGAAACAATTCCGGAGACTGAGGATGATTTGTCGATGACTTAATGCAGCGCTGGCTGCTGGTTTGAAGTTCGGTGCCAGAAAGACTTTGACTCCAGTGCACTAGAAAGCCTTGACACTCTAATCTAATCTTGTAAATCATCAGATTTACTCATTAATAAATTAATCATCTCAATCTCTTGAAAAAATGCTCTACCCGAGGAACAGGACACCATCTCAGTCGATCTTTGTTCAGTTTTTATTTGACTTGCTTAGTTGCTATAGCTACTGTTCATTTACAAATTCCTTGCACCTTCAGTGCCGGCGAAGGAGAGTCCTTTCATTACCGGCGAGGGGATTAAATGCAATTCATTGAACCCAGCGCTAACTCAAAAGGTGCACGGTTATTCTTGTCCAGGATTGTTGATCGTATTCTAGCTGCCATTCAATATCAGCTGCCTGAGCCATATCCCGCTCTAACAAACACTTCTCTTAGAAACTTTGTTCCTTGTCAACTCATTCGCTTGATCCTTCATTCGTGTCGCGGCTTGGGTCAGATTTCTTCTGGAATTAGTCGGTCTTGTCACTAACGATATTGTTCTAGTTTGAATTACATGATGACGACAGGCGACTGTGCCAGAAAACAACAGCGAGTGTGCAAGTCGAGCACCACTGAGCGGCCTGTCTTGGTAGGCACACCATCTGTCCTCCAAGTAACTCGCAGGGCTGTTCAAGACCTTGTTTTCACCTGTCACAATTTTGTTCCTGCTGTTGCGGTTTAATCGTTTTGATCATTACCTCATAATCAGTGCTGTTATTGTCTTTGGCTTGTGATGAGAAGCTCGGTATGAGAAGATTGATTATTGATTGGTTCAGAGCCCACTTCAGAAGTGAGCTCTTTGCTTGGCAGTTGTCTCGTAATATACTTGATTTGCTAGTGCTTAATGAGAATTTGTAATTAAGGGTTCAATCAAGCTTACGATCAATTAGTTAACAACATGAATTAGGCTGGAGTTATTACGATAGTTGAAGGTGGTCAGTTTCAAGAACAAGCGTAACAGACGTACGATTGAAATTGCTAATTCAACAAAGATATTTTTTGATTGAATCATCTTATTGTGTCTATAATTCAATAAGCTAGTGAAATAAGATTCTGATATAAGATGTATCTACATTGAAACCTAAACAAACATCCACGGATGATGAAGTATATTTCTCACATACCAACTAGGATGCCAATAGCCACTTGATATTCAAAGGAGTCCTTGAGTTACCATGTAACGCTGCAAGATGCTGTAGGCGTATGTGACATTAGTGTTGGGCTATGGTCTGTCGGCACGGTCAGGTAAAATGCTCTATCCAGATTAAATTACTTTTATTAAAGTTCATTGCGTGAATAACAGAACAAGTATTTGGAGAGTGTATTAAGTTAGTCTCATGCCCAACTCAGTTGATTGGTACTTGATTTGCTGGCATTGTTTGTATCTAGTTAATATTAATTCTCTATTGAGGTAGTGAGTAATAATTGTAATTTACAGTACGTTGTTCTTCACTCGAAATTTCACCTCAGTCTCTACTAGTTCAGTATGAATGAAGGGTGTAATGTGTTGCGTGCACTAAAGAGTGTAATGAGCTGTAGGATGTTGGGTATGGAATCACAGTGAGCATTCAATGAGGGGGTAGTTGTTTCATATGTGCTCTGCTGGGCGTGAAATGTAAGAGCAGAAGCAATGAGCTGGTTGGATGTTTTCGAAATGAAATGTTTGAGGGGTGATAGAATCAATAATGACGTTTTTTTTTTATTAGAACGAGGAGATTCGCCATTTTCATTGGGTTTCGAGCACATGGTGAGGATGGATGATGGAAGATTGGGGAAAAGGATAATGAAGGTGGGGGAATTGGACATAATCTTGGAGGTAGACCAAAGTTTGGGTGGATGGATGGTATAGAGCAGGCATTAGGACAGAAAGACACGTCTGGGGGCAGCAAGAGAGCATACAACGGGCACGCGTGTATGGTGAATGGGTGAGTTTTTAGAATGATTGTGAATGGATAAGATTTGACAGGGCCCTGATGTGCCTCCCTCCTCTTTATGGCACATTGAGATACTGAATGTACGTGAGAGTGGGATCGGGAGGGCCTGGCAACTATGACGCAGCAGTTGTAAACAAACTAGTAAATGCTGTTGGGCCCTGCGCTGACACTGATCTCGGACCTCACTCTTGACCTGAAGTGTGCTTCGGCGTCCTAGCCGGACTCTTGAGTGTTGAAGGGCTATGTTTCTGTGCGTGTGAGTACACGGGAGGAGTTTGAGGTGCACCTTGCTGTAGGTCACCCCCCTTTCTGGGGGATTCAATCTTGTATCTGTATCAATGTACGATTTATTTTTCATTTAAGGATGAGCAATTCACTAGAAATACTTTTAGGCCTACACATGAAGTTACAAATGCAGTGACTACCCGTTTGTGGTTTATTGTTTGTTTCATTATATATATTAGGAAACATTTTTCTGGTGGTTGTAGCACTAGCAAAAAATATTTGCCATTTGCTGAAAAATTATCCTGCTGAATGTTTTTTTTTTTGCAATTTTATTGTTACCCTCTGCTTGGTATCATGAAACTTATTATATAAACAAGTGCTTGCATCCTTTAATATTTTTACTCTACAACAGGTATTAGATTGGTATATGTTGCTCAACGCTGTTGACCTAAATCTTGGCTATCTTGCTTCAATAATTATCTAGAGTATGCATTTTCAATAGCAGTTTTTACACCAGTCAGGAAGATGGAGTCAACTATTAGCTATTCTGAAGACTATATAATCTGTTTTCAGAATAGCATCTCTACCTTATCAATTTGCTGCCTCCTTTCATTTCATTTAGCAAAATCAATGATCTTGAACAGATCAGATTCGCACCATGCAGTTTTCAAGTAAAAATGATGTCTTATATCTTCATGTGTAGCAGATTATGTAGAATATCGAATTATGTCAGAATCAGATGGATTTGTTTGAATTGTTCATTCTTGCTGCTATGGGCTGGGTCAGAAAATACATCTAAGTGGCATTTCATTTTGGCATCACTTGACAGACAGCTCATGCTATCGATTCAATTATTTTTATGAGACTTTCTTCAATGATGTGATTGAGATGATTATATGCATTCTGACTTGCAGGTTTTGCTCCTGTGATGATGCCCTCTCGAATCTTTTACATTTTTCCTTATTATATTATAGAACTCCATGATACTTGAGCTGCTGCAATTTGTTTAACTCATGTGATCTTCCCGACCCATAGCAGTTTGTGTTATTAATGTGTAATTTGTAAGGTTTTCCTTCCATTGTGTGAGACTCTTATATGACCCTCTACGATTCATTATAGTTGCTGATTCTATATTCTCTAACACAGTTGTTGAGGGAATACCTCAATAATTTGCTTGTTAGAAAATATTCAATGGGTGATGTTTTCGTTTTAATGAGACCAATCATTTGAGACCTCTTTGCCATGGCTTGGCAAGTTTAGAGTTAAATTAGTTGTAAGTATATTTAAGAGGATGGGAGGGCCGTCAGTTTTCGAAATACAATCGATGGCTACTTGTCTCATCACTTGATTAAATTCAGTCACCAAAACAACTTTCATTCAGAGTTCAGCATATAGCTACATTAAAATGAGGAACACTTCCCACCTAGCTACCAATTATCATGACTAGACTGGCTGAAAATTTGGGATTTTGGCCTGCACATAGTTCTTTGTCAGAAGAAAAATTATATCCACATTGTCTATTAGAAATTCAAAAAGCTTCTAGATATGAGGAAGCCAACTGCTAACTAAAACAGGTAGGTATCTTTCATTGTTATCATGGGGTTGTACACTCAATTTCAATGTATGCTTCTATTATTTTCGTACCGATTTTTATGTAGCTATCTTGCTACTGTGGAATACTTGACCAATTAGCTCTCACAAACTCCAATTGTTTGGTGCATAATGATTTGCACCCTGGTTTGAATTGATTGTTCTATAGAATTCATCTCATGTTTTACAATATGGTTGCAAATCTTTTCTTACCCTGACGGTTGTTTCTGGCAAGTCTCTTCTTCCATCCTTTAAAAAAATTGTGCTAGGTACTGGATTCACTTCACGGGAACTTATTAAGCATGTTCCTGACTGACTGTCCTTTTCCATCCTCTATAAGCTAAGGTTAGCTATTAGGTTGACTATCTGGAATCTTATCAAGCTATTGCTATGATTAAAATGTAAAATTGTTGGCATACTTTGGATGCTGTAATAAATTGTTGTTGCAGTGGCCTTGTCTTGATTCATTCCATTTCAGAATGGCATCCCTTTTATGGTAGGGTTACAAGTGAATTGATCATTTTTCTGAGCAATTATGAGGAAACTTTGAAATTCTAGCTGCCTTTAGCATCTGGTCATCTACAATCAATGTTGTTGATCACTAATTGCATTGCAACCATTCACAAAGAGGACATAGAAACGTGGCCTCCTATATCAGGGCCTGCATCCTTGGAAACTATATAGCTACACATTCATGTGTGTAATATAATTTTTTCTATTTATGGCGGGGAGATTGGGCGCTTCCCCCCTCTGTGTCTGCCTAACTTAGCCACCCCCCTAACTAGGGGGAAATGGCTGTATGTCTATACATACATACATTTATGAAATCTTCCATGATTCCCATTGCCAAACAGGTTTACTATTTTGAATAATCAGTATCAAACATATTGTTGATATTTTAACTTTGATTATTCTGAACAATTTTTCAAAAATATTGTTGATATTTGTAACTTGTCATGGATTTGCTATGCAAATTCGGAAATTCTTGCTACCTAGCAACCAATTTCAATATGCCAGTAATTCTGTTTATTCACATCATTCTTTCTCTTGTGGCACCATGGGGCAGATGATGAGCAACCTGTTCAACTAGACATCTGTCACCTTGACCAATGACAAACTACAGCTATGGTTCAATATTGATTTCTGCTGACCAATCTGTATTAGTGCATTATGCATGGAAATAGAGGTATTTGCAACTTTAAGTTGATTGTGAGATCTGCATTAGGGGTGATGGGACTAATGATGTTTTCAAAGCCTTTTTTTTTTGACATCTCTGCCATCTTTTCTTTACATTTGTATTTGATATGGTAAATTGATCTTCATGATGTTCCAATAATTTGCCTTTGTTGAAAAAATTACATATGTTTGCAATCCATTTGACCTGAAAAGATCTACAAGTGTATACCAGGTTCTTGGGTGCCCAGTCAAATAAGAACAGTAATACATGAAAAATTATAGATGGTTGCTTTGACCTGAACCCCAGTGTCATGCCCAAAACATTTAAAGTTATGCATATATAAGTAATATAGAGATACAGGGAAAAATTTAGAACGATTGGAGAAACTTTTCTCTAGATATCATCTCGTGAAGTTTATGGTTGGTAATGTCACAAACAAATTTGCCTAAGAAAATGTGTAAATATTGGTCATGAAATCATTAACCATCAATTTTAAGAGGTAATATCTCGGTAACTGTTTATCAATTGGTCTCAAATTTTCACAGTATCTCATAATTAGTGATTTCTATTCTTTGCATATCAGAATTTTTATTTTGGTATGAAACAAGTTTATGAGTTTTTGAAAAATAAATATCCAGATTGATCAAGATCAGCAATACCATGTTAGTGTGCACAACAAAATGTATTCCTTCATGATTGAAAGAAGATCAGCTAACATTATTTGTGCAGAATGGAATAATATAAACTTGGTATTTTTTTATATAAAGCAGACTATTTCATATGTTGAACAGATTGTTTCTGTGCCTTGAAGTACATCATATCAAATTCAGTTTAAACACTGCACCACTCCATTGAGAAAAAGTAAAAGTTCCCTTACAGGTATTGACATTTCTTGGTATCTCACCTTGAAGGCCTCAAGGCTGCCCAGCGCAAGAGACATTGCTGTCTAAGTCTGCACTTATATTCAAAATAGTAATTGATTGAGCAGATGCATTGATGTAATCCATAAAAAATCTGTCATATAGCTAAGGTTATCTCTGATCCTTAAGTTGAATGGTATAAGGACAAGCCACTTTTTGTAGTTCGTTAGGATTTTATTAATAATTAAATTTTCTTGACCATTTTCACTGTTGAATGCATTTGATATAAGGTTTTAGTCAGAATTCTGTATGCCGTCTATTGAATCTATAAAACAGTTGGAAGTCTTCACTTGAATTTTCAATGTGGATAAAGCATCATGGATGATATATGGGCCAGTAATGGGGCATTAGCCAGATCAACACAGCTCAACAATGGAATGATATAGAGAAGTTGTTGATAGCTCAGGTTGGGCTCCAACCATCAGAGTTTACACTGAGCTATCAACCATTTATTTTACACCATTCCGATGTTGACTTACAGTTTGTGCAGCTAAGGCATCATTAGCCTACTGGTCCATGCACAGCATTACTAGTAGCTGCTTACACCCATACATATTACTCCCATAATCATTTCTAGTGTAAGAGCTGTTTTTCTTAATTTTATTGACTTATTCTTTTGACACACTGTTTCAATGCCTGATTTCTGTCTGCAGAGAAGGATTTGGATGACATATTTTTTTTGTGAAAACAAAACCGTTAGCTGAAAGCTACTCTGCAATTCAAAATTAATTTAATCACAAAAATTTATTGACTTTTCTGTCTGCTAGGTTGGAAGAATTTATTTCACAGTGTTGCCATGACTTGTGTAAAAACTTACAGCTTTTCTATACTGTACTCACAAAGACAAAAATGTACCAAGCAGTGGGCTTCATTGCGTAGCTATCTGTTAATTTGTTTCGGTCTGCTCCTCCCACTGCCCTTGAATGCATGCATCAACAAATTCTGTGACAATTTAATATAATGCAGTGAGAGGTAGGTCAGTAAGATTTTGATTCACCAAGAGCCTATGTTTTCTACTGATCAATGTGATCATGACTGTTCTGAGGATGTGTATAGTGTTGAAATTATTCAGGTATCAGTCCTTCATGGATTGTAGCACATCCCAGACTGCTCCTTTATCTTCAGACATCAGTGTTCTGAGTTAGTCAAAGATCTTCAACTCCTTAATAAATCTTGATTGGATATTTTCATTTATATGATAATTGTCAACTGTACTGCCCATGGGGGCATCACGCAGGGCACAGTTTTAAAGCTACATTCAAGAACCATAGCTATAACTGCAGTTCTGTGTTCTATTGCATATGGCATCTCAGAGTTGTCCAAAAACTGAGTAATTTATCAGGATTTGTGGTGTGCACATATGTAGTAATAATTTAGAATTTGCTTCACCAGGTGGTCTGTGGTTACAGAACCCTGTCACCACAGCCTCTTGTGCTTCATAGAGATATCAGTGTGTTGGAATTGATTGTGTGAGGGATACCAGTTAGTGAAGAATTTTCTTGAATGGATGTCTATTGTTGCTCTAAAGAGCTTCCTTGCCCTACTTATGCGGGATAATTTTCAGGGTGTATGGAGAGCCTGGCACATATGAAATAGTGCTGTACACCAAATAAAGGCATTGGGCTCACTTGCTGAAACTGATCTCTAAGCTTGCTCATAAATAGATGTGCCCCTTGCAAGACACTTTTGTGCCAAAGAACAAAGAAAAGTATTTGTGTGACCATATGAGAAAGGGTAACCATTCTTTTTGCCATCAGTCACCCTCCAGCTTTGGAGAGGCAGCTTTGTGTGTCATGATGGGAACCAAGTTAGGCTCTGAGAAAATATGTGCCATGTTGAGCTGAAGGAAACTATTCATTGCAGCTTTAATAAACTGAAACCTATCTTGGCTGTTGAATGGCCGCGTGCCGCTGGCAGTGCAAAACGAATAGCTATAATAACAAGAATATATCATTTTTATGTAGAAGTGTAGCTTTGTGAAGCAGGAAATACATTTTCTAAATTGTAAACTTTCTTGTGTTGTCAGGGGGCACAAACTGGCTTTATAGTGTCTGTATTACAGCCTTGTTTATCCTAATTTTATTATTTTGAAGTGGGACCATCATACATTACTTAGGATCACAAGATGTATGTATTATCACAGTGTAAATTGTTTTTACCATCAGATTGAAATATTGTTTTCAAGATTGATGTCCTAACCTGTTCATGTAACTATTTATAATTGTCCTGGAACTATTTTCTTTCCCATAACTGAGAGATCCATTCCAGGAGCTAGATATAGTAGATATACTTTTGAAAAATGTAAAGTTTTGTCCAGAGATCTTGTTTGATATCTATTGTGAAAATGGTAAAAGCATTATAAGCAATAATAAAGGAATGATCCTTAAACTATTTGATCCATGGTTTTATCAGTTCCACTGTAGCAACGTGAAAAATCAGCTCATCTCAAAAATCCCATTCAGGTTTCCTAGTTGAATGGAACTCCGCCATGTAGTTATTGAGAGGCTACAAACAGCAATAAGAAATCATTTAATGCACAAATTATCACGAAACATTTACTACCAGCAGCTTGAATGCAAACTGGAGGTTGCTTGCCAGCAATTAACAAAAATTTGTTTCACTTGATCTGATTTGTTATGAGAACTTTAAATTTTTTAAAAACATATGATTTCTGAAACCACAATACTCTGATATGTCGAGTATGTCAGGTGAGGCTGTTTCAGTGGCAGAGACGGTCATGTTCAGTTTCAACTACAGTACAGTCTTGTTCTTATAATGGGGAATGGAAAGTGTTTTTGTCTCAAACCAATTATTGAGGAACATTTATTCCGTGTGGAAATGTTTGATCAAATGCATTATAAGTTGTTACACCTTTAGTTTAATTATGAACAGTACTAAATTAGCTCATTGGAAAGGGTTGCAATCTTTGAATGAAACTGTCTCTCACTACATTACCAGACCAAAACTGTTGCCGAACAACTTGGGGAATTGCTAGGTTAGTTTTCATTTTCAATGTTCCAGCTACTGTGGCAACACCTACACCTGTCAAAATTATAACTAGGCACGACTCGTCCTGTTGAGGTAAAATTGCAAAACATCTCTCTGATAGTGTTTAGGCTCTTCTAATTTTTTGATTACTTTTGAAATCATGATGTCCTTGTCTGTTCTGCTCACCCTCTGATAACTTGATGTGTGATCAAATCTTTTGTGATATTTTTTACTCTATATTTTTCATTATAAGAAGCAGCAATGTATTTAATGTGTAAACTTTCTGTTAAATTTTGTGGAATTTTAGTTCTGGGATAATTTGTGTCAATTTTCACTAGTTTGTTTGAAACTAGATGTCTCAACTGCTCTACTCATTGCATTGAAACATTAGCTCTTCTCCTAACTGCTTGCAAGTTGTTTACCTGTTCTAGTGGTTGTTGGTGTGTGGCTGACTGGCCTGATCAGTTTTTACATTATCTAATTTTTGTGTTGGATATCTTTATCAGCTCCTGACCGCAATTTATACCTAATTTCTGTCTGACATTTCCAAACCAGAAAAAAAATGTTTGAAGGGTCAGGCAAGCTCTTAAGTTTGACAACAATGTCACAAAATCTTGACCATCTGGACAAAATGTTTAATGGTATCATCAAATAAATCAAACTCCTCCAGTGCAGGCACTGGATAAATAAACACCTAAGAATCTTATTTACTTAAGATAACAGCCTAGCCTAGTTGTTAGTGTTTCCAAAGGGATGCCTTCTAAGGTTAGACATTATCACCTCTTGGTGAACTATCATTTGAATGTCATTTTGTCACTTGCAACACTACATCAACTGTGATTATAGTAATATAGCTGGTACAAATCGATTCTAATATTAACCTTCTAAGTAACACTGCTGGTGGATGTAGTGTAGATTTTCATATTTAACCTAGCATTGGGTGTCTTAGATGTTAGTGTTGATGTGGTAAGAGGTAGGAGCAATTAAAGAATGAATGCTAGTGTATGGATGAGGTAACACTGCATTCGTTGGGAGATGGTCTGAATAAAAGATTGGTACTTTGATACAAGTTGTCAACTGTCTGGCCACATTGCTGAGATTAGCTTTTGAGCTCACCCATCGCCCAAATCGAAAATAGGAGTTTCATACCATCCTTTTGTTCAACTGTGCTGTAATATGTGCATAAGCATTTGAAATGAGTGTAAGGACTAGTTGATCCAATCAGCTACTGAGGAAGATATGGCATGATGTATGTTCAGTGCTAAGTCGTAGGAGATATTATCAAGATAATTAATTCTGCAGCTATATGTCATCATATTTTTGCTCTTTGCGTGCTATATTTTGACCTTGAAAATTAATGTTTGTGAAATAGGGTGAAAGTGTTGTTGGTGACGAGATCATTTGCCCTGTAAGTTATGTTATTGTTGACAGTAGCTCTGTAGCTAATATATTTTTGATTTGATGATTACCCATAACATGAGGTTTGGTTTGGTAGGAATATTGAAGAAAAAAGCTGTTCATTATTGTAACTGGGTGATACAAGAGATGTATTTTTTTCCCAACAAAACTTATTTTTAAGGGTGTCCTAAAAACTTATGTGTTCACGCCAGTGTGTATGCTTATGAGAGGAAATCATAAACTGTGATATATTCATGCCAAAAGGAATGTTTTTGAAAATAACTAACTTATTTCTACAATTTATGTATGCCAAAAAATATGCTTTTGACATTGAGAGGAATTCATAGCAGTGATATACTTATGCCAATGGGATTGCGTTTGAAGTTAACTCCTAGCTGTAATGTATATATGCTAAAGAGATTGTGTTTGAGGTTATTTTGTAACTCCTAGCTGCAATGTAAACATGCCAAATAGAATGTTCTTTAGAGTAAGCTAATTAATAGCTGTAATACATTTTTGCCAAATGGAATGCTTTTGAAAGTTACTTAAAGCTGTGATATATGTATGCAATAGATTTAATAGGGTAACTTGAGGCTATGAAATAATTGGATGTTCTTTCATGCTCAACATTGACAAGCAACTACCTCATTTTACAAAGGAAAAACAAAGAGCAGCTATGTTTTCTTGTAGTAATTTACTGACTCTACAAGTAATTCTGGAATCTGATTAGTGTCTGCTTTGCCAATTCATTTGTCTAACAGTCTAAAAGTTGCTTTACTCTCTGAACAAAATGCCACATCAGGATCTCAAATGCTGTCATTGATCTACCAAAGAAATTATTAGGTGGATGGTGGTAAGGTTACCAAGAAGTTCTGTTTACTAGTGAACTATTTTGACAGTAATTAGAATATGTATTGATATTATTTGCCATACCTATCTGTTGTTGTCTTTGAAACTTGTCAACTTATATATTTTATCTTCTCCATGGTCATTTTATAATTTTCAGCTGAGTTGAATTTGTATTTGTATCTAATTGTAGCTAGGTAGGCAGCTTGGTCTACGGGAGACTTGACGCATTGTATGGAATTGAATTTGAAAAGCTATAATGTATATAACCTTCTAGGAACTGTGTCTGACACAGCTAGTATGAATGCAATTCATCTACACAATGGAATTATATAATTACTTAAGATGTTGATTATGTGTGTCTGTGACAAAATGTTATCACTGGGTTTCAATAAAACGAATTAAAATGTTCATATCGTAGCTATGCTTCAAATTGTTGAAATTTGCCAAATAATGGCTACTATTTTAAGTATGAACACAAAAATGATCCATAAAAGTGTATCAAATATCAAGAAATTTATTAGTATTCTAGATGTGAGCTACTGTACTTCAAGTTGAATACATTTTATATTTTCTATGTTTATGTAGGAATAAACAATGTAAATTTTTTTCTGGTAACTCACATGGTGATAGCAGGCCTTAATTTTTGTATATGGGGAGAGGGGAAGTAGAAATTTAGTATTGGTTTTCCATTAATTGTTCACTTGGTTATGACGGCACAACTTTCTCATTTAATATCAAATATCATTGGGTTCATATTAGCCATTGGTACATGTAATGGGGTTCAAAATTCCTTATATTGTAGGATTGGATTCATAGCATTTATAAATACCATCCAAGATTGTACCTCTTGCTATATATGTGATTGCACCGAGATTAAAAAGTCATGGGTACTGTGCAATATTGACAATTGTAAGAGAATATGCTCGATCATTACTGAAAACATGTTACAGCTATTTCCACCTCATTTGTTCATCTTCCTAATTCATGAACAAAATTCAATCATTTTTTCTATCTAATCTTTAAATAATTGATGTTTTTTATAACTGAAAGAACCAGCTACCAAGAATCCTAAATGTCAATATTCATGAAAATATATATCTGTATTTTTGATTGAATACATATCCATTCTTGAGATCATCATATCTATTCAATTTGATCAGTTATTTAATTTGCAATTGGGGTAAACCTGTAAGGCTGTTGGACACTGCTGCTGACACTGATCTTGGATCTCACTCCTGACCTGAAATGTACATTACTAAAAGGTTAAGTTTTGGTATGTGTGTAAGTGTATGAGAGGAGCGTGAGATAGCTACATCTATTCCTGTTATGTTGTTAGCCAGTTCAACCTCTGGCAGGGGACATTAATCAACCTAGTTTAGGATAGGGTGTGGGCAACCTTTTTGAAACTTCACCTCTCCTTTCCATTATCACCGTTCTCATGCAGGACGCTCCCTACAATGAGGGTAGCTATATCTCAAACATGGTATCCCTGTTTGCTATCTTTTTTTGTTGTCAAAACACTGTGATTCAAAATTGCTGATAGATATAATGTATTTTTGCAGAACAAAGCTACTTTTGAGATGCACTTCTATCATGTATGATTATTTGACCCTGATTCAATGAGTGAACAAGCTGAAGTTTGTACAGGTAATTAGACTTTTCTTAAGCCTAGCAAGAACGAAATTATATTGTAAAACATATTTTATTCACATCCTCTCAGCTATGTAGCAGAGTTTTGTGATTGTGCATATTTTTCAAGTGCCTGATCTCAAGTCTCAAGGAGTATAAACATTTTAAAAGTGTGCTGTTGGGGTCGAGTGTGTTGTCTGTACATAAAGCTGCACTGTAACCTGATCTTTGTTGCTGACACTTGAAATTGTTTAAAAATTGTCTCTCTGAAACCAATCGTTTGATTTTTTGTATAGAAGAATGTAATTACCAAGTCAACTCAAGGGTTTATTACTAGGTACATCAAATGTTTCAGGGTAATATTTATAACTTTTAGGATGCTATTTGCTGTGATAACTTTTTTTCAGAAGTGTCTAAGGCCATACACAGTTCGAGTCTCAAGTGCCATTCATGGTGTCTTCTCAACTCTCCTGACATATTACAAATAACTTGGAGAACAAAATGTCGACTGCTTACCTATGGTCTGCATCATTTATAGTTTCCTGTTGGAACTAAATATTCTCATAGAACTACTTAATAGTGGGCAATCAATCATTGATGAAGGGCCAATTGCGCACCTATTATGATGCTCTCATTTTGTGATTGAGTGCAGCAACATAGCTAACTTTCTAAAGCCATCAATTACAAGCAGAATAATGCGTGTCGGGCTGTTTCATTTCTTATGTTAAATTTGCATTAGTGTCTTTGTGTAGTACTTAAGTTTTGTGTATTTCGGCTTGATAAAAGGTTTGTTGTTAGTAGTTATAGTATACTTATTAATGATTCCTCTTCCAGGTTTAATGTTCTTTCTCCCTTGCAGGTTTAAAATGCTTCTTTTCCCCAACAGGTTCTCTTCAAGTGCATTTTCTTTACATATACCACATTGTGCTGTTGAACTTACACCCGTTTGATTTGATACAGAACACTTAGTTTTCGACCCTTTAGAACATGAAATTTAGGTTCAATGCTACTATAATGGTAACTAAGGTCAGACTGTTTTTGAAGATTGAATTCCCTCTGGCATATGCCTCCGAAGCGTTGCATTACCAGCCTGTTATTTGGCAAATTTTGCGCTCATACTCTTGGGCCTTTCTTGTTTGAATAGTTCAGAAATAACAATTTACCTTAGTTTGCACCGGTATGGCAAGTCTGTTCATTAGCAAAAGATTGCAGCATATTAAAGAGAGCGGGCCGATTAATCATTGCAATCTCAACATAAGAGAAATGTGACCACTCATAATTGATGCTCGGTTTATTCAAGGATTGTAACTTCTAGTACCCTCATTTTGTCAGCTCGACTAGGTGGCCTCCATTGACAGTGATTTGGTAACTCCCATCATCAAAACATTTTCTAATTGAACTTTTCCATTGTTTTGTGAGAAGGAAGGTGAAGTAGCATCCCAAAATGTAAGTTGTTAGTATAGGAGCTCTAATCAACCGGTACTTTATGGTCTTGTTTTCTTTGCCATGAGGTTCTGCACCTTGCATGTGGCTGTTCCACTGCTGTAATAGCCGCCCTCAAACCGGCGGCTGGTTATAATATAAACAAACTTGTCTATGTTCATTGTTAGAAATCTTCAGTACCTGCAAACGGGTGGCAGGTGGTGCTGAATAGCAACGCCATTTAGCAACGCTGCAGCTTTCCTCTGGTCTGTATATTATACAGGCAACAGGAAGTAGCCTCGAGGACATTGAGTGCTACCATCTGGCACAGCCACCGCCTGAGCAGACCCAACTCAAAGTGGTGAAATAAAAACTGATCTGTTCAAAGGGGAGTAATCTATTTCGTTGAGGTGAGCAAAGATGCAAACAAGTGTTCAGAGTTTTAATGTTTCATTTCACAACTGTAATTGTGAGGTACAATGTTATCATAATCTCATGTAGCCACAGGTTCAAATATTGTCAGCTACATATTTGAGATTGTTTTGCAAATCGTGATTACATGGTTACTTTTCTAGCTACCATGTTAGTGTCTTCTATTGCTGTTAGCAACTGTTTCGATTTGGTATATATTTATACATATATGTATATATATATATGTGTATATATGTATTCATATATATAAATATATATATATACACATACATACACATTAGCATATAGCTATATATGTATATA